>VUQH01028139.1:13773-38707 GCA_015106775.1 Etroplus canarensis | reverse complement strand
TCTCAGAGCACACACACACACACACACACACACACACACACACACACACACACACACACAGAGTCTTAAACCCAAGACACAAATGTCACATGTTCCGCTTCAGCCCTGAAGCATAGACCACTCATCCATCACACACACTTTTCATTTGTAACTACTACACATATCTTGTTTATCTCTCATTGTCTATTTTCTCAGCATTTGCTCCTTTGATCACAACATGCATTTGTTTATTTCAAACTGTAACTTGTTTATGAAATGATCTGAGAAGTAAAATTAACCTTTCAGAAGGTTGCAGACAATATTTCATAATATCATGCTCAATAATAAATTGCATAATATTTTTTCAATGTTTAACACCATTTCACCAGAGTAGTTGATGGTATATGGTCTTATGTGCAAAACCATGTACTCGTGTACAAAGCTACAATCACTTACTACTAGTTAATGATACTGTCACTTTGTTCAGCCCTTAATTTCACAACTGCTGCTTGAGTTCATAATGTAACACTGACATACTGTACATACCTGCATGTATTTGATAAACTCCAGAAAGTGTTGAAGTACTTAGTCGTGTGAAGTTGGGCCCTGGAGTCTGTCCAAGTGTAGGCTTTTTTAGGAGACTGTGTGTCTGTATGCTGAGTGTTTAGACTAAGATACCCTCCCTGCTGTGTGTTTATGCATGGTCAAGCAAACTGTGTTATAAAAGCTTTGATAAATGTGATGGTGTATATACTGTGTGTCGTTGTGTGTGTTCGTTGGGAATTTGTTCAAGCAATACAGAGAAAGCAAATGCAGTTGTGTTCAAAGGATGTTTTGTAGTGCAGGCAATTGATTGGATTCAGGCAGACAGGAGGTTGGATTTAAATCTATCATTTTTAGGTGGACTGAGGCTGTCAACATGTGTGGGTGACTTTGTGTCTCTGTGCACATGCTGCACAAAATGCAGGGAGGGAGGAAGGGAAAGTGGGTCGGAAATGTTGGTAAAGGAAACATCTGCCTCTCCTTTAGCAGTTCCAGAGATGGAAGGATGCAGGGTTGAGCCCATGATGTGCCTGTTATCAGGATGAAATATTAGCTCTTGTACCGAATCACTGATTAGTGCTGCGAAGTAGAAAGGTCAAATGTTTGATGTTGTGCTGTAACTAAACAGTTACAAATAGCTATTAATGACTGTTGATGTTATGGTCATTGGGGTTGCTTTCATGTGGAATCCAGATACCTCCCTAGTGATATTGCATAAAGAAGAATCTAAAGGGATTACAACTATTTGCCCAAAACCTTATATATTTACTTTGACAGAGAACATTAGGTGTGTTTGATCTCAACAGTTGGCCCAGTAACACCAAACCAGTCCGTCAAGTTAGGTCAGGCAGGGAGAGCAGCATAAAGTCCCCAGCACAGAACAGAGGAGGCTTCAGTAACAACAGATATGACACTGATTTGGTTAAATAAAACATGAAAAAGAGGACCTTGAATGAAGGTGGGTTACAAAGTGGCTTGTAGGTGTGCAGGAACTGTGGCTGGTTAAAGCAGCTTAAATAGCATGCTGTACATGAGATTTGCTAGCTGGGTGTGGACAACTATCAACTGAGCTGATGTGGGCTACCTTTGAAATCTGCTGATCTTCCAGGATTCGAGCTGATCTTGACTTTGTGTTTCTATATATAGTTATTTTGGGTATCAATACTGTTGAAAAAGATAGCTCCAAAAAGCTGAAAACTAAAACTTTTAAATGTCTTCGGGCTCGCCTGCTGTACTATACATCAGTATTTTGTTTGGAAACAAAATGCAAAAGGTAGCCAAGTTAAACAGGGACCCAACAAACATGTTTCCTCTGATCTGCTACTATCAGATAACAAATTATGTTGATATTGGCAGCACAAAACAGTGTAGCTGTGATCGCTTGCAATAAACATCTTAGCTTTTATTTAAGTTCTTAATTCTTTAGTATGCTCAGCGTTGACTTCTGTGACAACATTTTCAGTTATTAACATCGCATTTAAGTTTTGACTGCTAATGGTTCCTGATTCAGGTCAAGCTCAAGTAATGCTCAGCATGCTGCTCTTTTTTTCTGAATTTCAGTCTAAGCTCTAAATCAAAATGAGCTCTCTTCAGAAGGGAAGCTGAAGCGTGAGGGCACCGAAGACTATGTTTGGTAAAATACCAAGCCAAAGCTAAAAGCTGGCCATGTTACCCTCCACAGATGTAGAGAAACTGGTGCAAGAGACAGGTTACATAGTGTCCTGTGTAAGGTCACATAACTGTGTGTGTGCAAAAGAGAGATTCCAGAGAGTTAGGATGAAGGAAAGTAGACATACCTCTTACCTGCCCAGTTATGAAATGTCTCTCTGCCTTTCCCCTTGTGGGTACAATGAATCCAGATCATTTAAAAGACAGACTTGCTCTAAATTTCCTTGATTGCAGTTCAGTGTTGTTATGTCCTGAAAAGGAAGGTATTTAGCTTTGTTAATGTTTGATAGGTGAAACCTGCCCATTGCATCATGTATATTAGTAAATTATATGTAAGTAAAAGACAGAGTGTAAATGTAAAACCAGCCAAAGTCCAGTTATATAGTTGGATTGAAAGTCTGTAAAACATTTTTAGGGTCTTAAAGAAGGTAGTCACTAGCAATATATACACAGGCACAGTGGTGTATTGGTTAGCAGCATTGCCTCACAGCAAGAATGTTTTGGGTTCAAATCCACTGGCTGGCTTTCTGTGTGAAGTTTGCATGTGCTCCCTGTGCCTGTGTGGGTTCTCTCCAGGAACTCCAGCAGATATGTGTGTTATGTTGATTTGACTCTGTGTTGGCCCTGCAGTGGACAGCTAAAAAGTGGTTGTACCCTGCTTCTTGCCCAATGATAGATGGTTGATAAAAAAAAAAACCCTCTTTAAATTTGAACAAAAATGAAAATGTGAACAAAATGAAGAGGTAAAGATGGGCAGAAAAAAAAGATTGTGGAATACTTCAAAAACAATGTTCCCCAACCTCAAATTGCAAAGGCTTTGCAACTCTCATCATCTGCAGTGCATAATATCATCAAAAGATTCAGAGAAACTGGACGTGTCTCTGTGCGTAAGGGACAAGGCTGAAGACCTTTATTGGATGCCTGTGGTCTTCAGGCCCTCAGACGACACTGCATCACTCACTGGCATATTTGTGTCACTGACATTCTTAAATGGGGCCCAGGAATACTTCCAGAAACCACTGTCGGCTAACACAATCCACCGTGCCATCTGCAGATGCCAACTAAAAGCTCTGTCATGAAAAAAGGAAGCCATATTTGAACATGGTCCAGAAGTGTCCTGTGGGCCAAGACTCATTTGAAATGGACTGTTTCAAAGTGGGAAAGTATTCTATGGTCAGACGAGTCCAAATTTGACATTCTTGTTGGTAATCACGGATGCTGCATCCTCCAGGCTAAAGAGGAGGGAGACCTTCCAGCGTGTTATCAGCGTTCAGTTCAAAAGCCAGCATCTCTGATGGTATGGGGGTGCATAAGTGCATACGGTATGGGCAGCTGGCATGTTTTAGTAGGAACTATGAATGCTGAAAGGTATATAAAGGTTTTAGAGCAACATATGCTCCCCTCCAGACGACATCTATTTCAGGGAAGGCCTTGTTTATTTCAGCAGGACAATGCAAAACCACATACTGCAGCTATCACAACAGCATGGCTTCATCGCACAAGAGTCCGGGTGCTGAATTTGCCTGCCTGCCGTCCAGATCTTTCACCTATAGAGAACATTTGGTGCATCATTAAATGAAAAATACTTCAAAGATGACCATGAGCTCTTCAGCAGCTGGAAACCTATATCAGTCAAGAATGGGACCGAATTCCAACACCAAAACTCCAGAAACTCATAACCTCGATGCCCGGACGTCTTTAGACTGTTTTGAAAAGAAGAGGAGATGCCACACCATGGTAAACATGCCCCTGTCCCAACTTTTTTGAGACCTGTAGCAAACATCAAATTTGAAATGAGCTCATTTTGTGCATAAAATTGCAATATTTCTCAGTTTAAACATTTGTTATGTTATTTATGATCTGTTGTAAATAAAATATTGGCTCATGTGATTTGAAAGTCTTTTAATATTCATTTTGTTCAAATTTAAAGAACGTCCCAACTTTTCCGGAATTCGAAATATATTTATATCTCCCTTGACAGTTCTTGCCAACACTAGTGTGAGAAAATGAACTTTGACTGAAGAGCCTTACAGTTTGCAGGTCACACCTACACACAAGGGGATTATAGCCTCAAATAGGCTTTCCAGTTTCATTCCTTTTTTCTCCAGTCATATTCATCTGCCAAAATTTTTTGTCTTGTTAAAACATCCAACAATACTGGTTAGTTTGAGACAATATATTATATCTGTTTAAATATACTTCAGCAGGACAATGCAGAACAGCAGGACAAATATACTTCTTCAGTCAGCACTATGTGCACTATATCCACTACTTGACTTCAAGAATCATTTTAGTGGAAACTAAACTTGTCTTTGATTGTGTTTGTTTCTCTAACCCTGAATGTGCCAGCTTCACATGGGCGTGTGTGCTCTGCAGTTTAAGTTTAGCCAGTGCAATCATCAAAACTTGAGAAAACATGATTTGCTCTATTCTCACACTGTTTTGACCCTAAATTTTTTTGCAACATTGTTTAAAAGCTGTGTACTGCTACAGTGCTTATGTTGGCTGTGGACGTGCCATTTGCAACGTCAAAAGCTCATCAGAATTCCAGAGATTCTGTTTTCTTTTAGGAATGCCAGGCTTTTCCATTCTAGCACTTTCTTCCCCGGGGGGGAATAAAGCTGGTTTACTCTTATTTGGTAATTTATCCCAACCCTAAAAACAACTGTGCAATTATGTGAATATGAATAACACCACTTAAAAACTTTGAAACCCACGTGTATTATTCACATATACAGTATTGCACTGTGAACTCCAACAGCACCCCACAGTGCAAACATTTGAGACTGACATGTCTGCCTATTTGTTACTTTGGCTACAATATCTGCTTTGTTGGTTGGAATATTTTGCTCAGCAATTCTTAGCCTTCTCCTGTAAATTGTTTGCACATTATACAGTGAATGCTGAGGAGCTGTTTGTTGCAAACCAAACATCTCTATAAGTAGACTTGAGATGGTACATTTTTAATACAGTATGAAAGACCAAACCTTTTCTCCCAGGTATAGCTATATCAAGCTGTATGCGAGAATGCAGATGTTAAAATAAGTTGGATTTGCTGCTGACAAACCAAAACATTTCTGGGCCATAAAAGTTGCTGAAATGGAGCACTGAAGAAATGGGAAATGCAGAATTACATGTTTTTTAGTAAGTGCTGATTTTTTAAATGTAAAATCCCCCCCATGTACTTTTTCATTATTACATCACTATATTCCAATAAATCAAGTAGTTACTTCTTTTCTTTTTTTTTTTGCAAATTGGCACTGGAAAGTTTTATTAGATTTCTCTTTGCTCTTTTCCACTTTGTTTCTTTCCACTCCCTCTCCTCCCACATATTGTACTGTCGACATCTTTTCCCTCCACATGACTCCACCATTCACATGTATTCACATACATACGCACTCCATTTTCTCCTCTCACTATGCAAGTACATGGCTCAGGTTCTAAGTAAACGTGAACTTAAAGGTTAACTCACTTTGTTCCTGCTGCCTTTGCCTTATTAAGTTATTGGATGAGCTGCTGGCAGATTACGCCCGTCATATAGCATTTGGTTTGTTTTATTTCAAAGGTCAGAGTATTAGTGTGTAAGCTATTCTCTATATCAGAACTGGGAAAGGCTGATATTAGACATTAGCGAGCGATAAATACATTATGTGTATGTGAACAAATACATTGCGTGCTCAGGAGCAAAACGCACTAGCAGTTTTTATAAGTTTTTCTTTCTCTGCATGTTTGTAGGGTTGCCAAAGCCATGAAACTGGCACTGTATGAGACTCCCACAGGCTGGAGGTACTTTGGGAACCTGATGGACTCTGGGCGTTGTTCCGTGTGTGGGGAGGAAAGCTTTGGGACAGGTATGACCTAGCACATTCACTTACTATCCAAATAAAAAAGCTCTGCCCTTATAAAGTGAAATTTGTGGTTACTGAATGTTATGAATACAGATATCTACTGAACGCATCTGCAAGGCAGGATCAGCCTGTTAGATTGTGAAGAGAAGATCACTGATTCAAATCCCTGGACTGCTTTTGAAAATTTGAGTGGGTGTATGTATATGTATTTCCCCTCAGCAACAACTGGTGCCTGCAAACAAGGCTGTCACTAGAGGACTGCAGTAACCAGCTGCTGCTGTAGCTAAATGTGCAGCAATAACTTGCTGAAACGCTCAAACAACAAGTTTTGCTTAATGCAACTCCCTCCAAAATTAACAGGAAGCTGTACTTCTTCCACAACTTTGGTTATTTTGGTAGCTTCATCCACCATTAAGCTACTATTGTAGCCTACACTATACTTAGCAAAAAATGACTGAACTCTGGGATCTCAACAAAATGGCCACAATGAAGACTAATGAGGTAAAAACGTGTGTGGTCAGATGATCAAACAGATTGTAACCATGTATTCACATTTCAAAAGAGGTCAAGTCACATAATATTTGTATAAAAAGGATGAAGAAAATATAAGAAATACTTTATTTGTCCCAACAGTTAGGAAAATACTTTGTTACAGCAGCAATACAATGTACAAAAACCTGAAGAGCTCAACAACTGAAAATCCAGCATGATACAACAGGAGCTCAAATCTAAAGTGAATGCAGATACTGTGGTATGAGATGGTAAACACCATTCACATCTGTCCCTGTGTCAGCAAAGCTAAACCAGATGTTAGAGAAAGTGTTCAGCTGCATATCCAGTGAAGGATGCAGAGGGTGGTCAGGGATCCATGAATTATCCATGCTCATTTGGATGACCTCTGTGTCAGCTGATGGTGGAATCCAAACAGTGTGTTATGTAGAGATTTGTTTAAAAACCTTTGTCATCATCGGATTCCTGATGTTTCTTGCCCCATTTTTTTTCTGTTTTGTTTTTAAACCCATGTTGTCAGTGAAAATTATGTAGTAGATATTGATATTGCCCCTGGCCATCTGTATTATTATTTTTCTTTATTTTTAGCAACTGGATGTGACACTGATAACTGATAATATTGAAGAGTTTCAGTGTTACAATTGGGACTGAGAGATGCATGAGCATGAGGTTCCATGCCTGCAGATTTTTTGTGACTCCATGAGAAAAACACAATAATGCACTAACTACATATCGGCCATTCAGACGTTCTTCAGGTGGATCTCAAAGACTACTCATCCTTGTTGGCTGCAGCTGTCTGTACCTCCAGCCGCAACAGAGTATAATTCGCGCTTTATCCTTTATCCTGGTATTAGTGGCTAGCCTTAATTCCCAAGTTGTACAACTAATATACTTAACAAAAAACCGACTTAATACAATACTAGAAATGAATGCTAAATAACACAAAACAGTGCCAACCTATCACTGAAAGTAGGCCTAAATAATAGATAACCTTGTTGCTGTCAAGACTTTGGTCTAAAGTTTGGCATTTTAAGATGGGAGTCAGTGGAATTGAACTACTTTGTGTGCCAGCCTCAAGTGGAAATTAAAAAGAATTGCAGGTTTTGACACTTGGCTTCATTTTCTTTAGCCCTGTAGGTTGATTGGGTGATTAGTGTCCCCGGTAGCGTAGCGTTTTGCGCATTCGCCTTTGAAGCAAAAGGTCCCTGGTTCAATTCCAGGTGGGGACACAAGCCCCTCTCACCATGGAGGGTTGCGTCAGGAAGGGCATCTGGTGTAAAACCTCTGTCAAATTACCAATGCGGATTAATCCGCTGTGGCGACCCTTTGGTGGAGAATAGAAGGGAGCAGCCGAAAGGTACATATTGATTGGTTGATTCCATCCCAGATCTTAGTAATTAACATACAATGTAAAATGTTATTTATATGATGAAATAATGAAAATGACACAAAAAGAAAACAAAAAAAAAACCATTCAAGTATTTATGAAGTCATCATTTTCCTTTAAAGGTGAAAAACCTCTCACTTCTTCCCTATTCCCTTCTCTTCCAGTCTATTCCAGGTCTAGCGTTTATAAGCAGTGCATCCTGCCTGCTCATAGCTCCATTCAGAGTCAATTAATAGATGAGAGGGCTGTGACCCTGACTGCATGTGTAAATAATCCCCATTCTTCTGCTATAAAAGGAGACAGGGACTCCCTGAATCACTGCAACATGCTGACACTCCTCCAGTGGCAATGTTTTGTGAATACAAATGCAGACACGCACATACGTGGTCAGAAAATACAAACAATACAATATAAATACAGACACATTTGCTCTTGCTCCTTCTCAGTGTCTGTTTTTCTGTCCAACTTGTTACAGTCCAGACCTGACACAAAGTTTAGTGTTTGCTTTCCCTGGGACTCTCTCTGTTTCCTTCAGCATAACTGAGCCATTATCTTTATTGGAGTGGAATCTAACATTTTCTAACTTAAAGTGAAAACAAACATGTCATTGAGTGTGAATGGGAGAGAAGAAAAAAGACCTTTGCTGCAAATAGAGGAGAGGATGGCAAAAGAGTCCAAATATGAGAAGTATCGACAAGGAAGAGAAAGAGAGAAGGAGCAGAGGCTCAAAGACCACAGAGGATATGGGAGCTTACTCGTTGTCTATCCATTTAAGGCAAAAAGCTCAGAGGGAGCCCTGCATAATAAATCATCAGAGCTGCACACCACTCTTGCTCTTTCAAAGACACATGGGATGAATAGTAGTAATTTCAACAGTTATTTCAAACCTTGCAGTTTTCGTTTGTGTCACTTTTCACACAAAATTTGTCTTGTGCTTTGTTGGTGCAGATATTAAAGCTCTACTATTAGATGTCGGTCTCCATCACCTTTTCTGTTAGGATGAGAGACAAATAGAGAAACCATGAGGCAGGAATAATGTAAGATAATTACAGCTGTCAGTTTCCGAAGTTATATGTCTAGAACCTGACATAGAGCTTTAATGAACAGTTCTTATTTTTAGCATATGTGTTGAAAAGAATAGTAAAACAGACATGGCATGGTCTTCTGCTTTTTATTTCTTTCTTTGCTGTAAAACATATATAAATGCACCTGAAAACAACGCCTAACAGCTCACTTTATGGCCCAATTTCCACTTAAAGCTCAAACAGGGAAACATTGCTAACACATGCTTAACCTTAACAGTGCAGCTGTCTTTGAGAACAGATAGCGCCACAGTGAAGGAGACTGTTGGTGTGATCTGCTCCTCTGTTTGAGTTTGTGTTTGTTCTGGGTAGGCCGGAAGCATGCTTGTGTTGTGACTTTTGGTACGTCTCCAACCCAAGCCCCCTCCCTGATCTTCTCACAGATGTTAAAGCACCTTGAGGTGACTGTTGTGAGTTGGCTCTGGTCCTGTAGAATAAAATATTAAGTTAAACTCTACCATTATATGTGTATTTAAGTTATGGATCAATATACCATTACATTCATTTGTTAAATTGTAGAAGAAAGGCTTTTCCATGATGTATATATATTTGACATCTAAAGCCATAGCTCCTAATCTTCATTTGCCATTATAACAAGATTTAGATGATAAATCAGTATAACCCTAATATGTAGCGGCAGCTAGGAGATAGTTTGGCTGAGGTTTGCATAAAGATAAGAACTTAACGAAAAATGCTTGCCCAGCTCCAAAAATTAAAACATACAATCCTAAACCATTGTCACTAAAATTCTGATTTTACTGGAAGTGATGCACCACACATTTTCTTGGCTAGAAGCAGTGAATTAGACAGAACCAGGCTAGTTGCTTTTTCTTTTTTCCAGTCTTTGTGCAAAGCTACAGGGCCACGAAAATATCCAAAAGTAATTCCTAAAATAATCAAAAATGTTTCTGATGTCTTACATGAAACCAAAGTTAATTTAGGCCTCTAGCAGATTTTCGCTTAGGTTTAATCCCAAAAAGTAAGACGAGGTTAAAAAGAGTTGCAGTATTTTGCATGTTTTGTTTTCTCCTCCAGGTTCTGACCACATTCGTGAGAAAGATGGTTTGTGGTCGGTGTTGGTGTGGTTGTCTATTATGGCAGCCAAGAAACAAGGTGTGGAGCAGACTGTCAGAGAACACTGGGCCAGATTTGGACGGAACTACTTCTGCAGGTAATCAGCTTGGTTGTTTTGTTCGTGTGTCTGTTTGATATACTTCTCCCCTAGTTTTCATGTTTTCATCCGGACCCTTGCCATCATTGCATGGATACATGTTAAATATTTTAATGAACAGTACTTCCTGAGACTAACTTGATTAACTCTATCTAATTTTAATCCCTGCCAACACCACCTGTCTCCCCCCTCCAGTCCTTCTTGCTGGTTGTCAGTCATTCTTATTTTAGCCTCTCCCCTGTGAGAGGCAGGGATAGTTACTGCAGTCAGTGTTCCCACTGACTTCATGTTCCCACCGAGAGCTTCTCTAAACTGATGTACATTTCCCACAACACATACAGTAGATGGACAGGACCTACAGGACAGGACAAGGACTAGACCCCAGAAAATCAGTAAAACATCTGTCATAATTTTAAAAATATAATCAGTCACAATGACAAAATAGCTCTCTTGTAGTTTAGAGCCCTTTTTGGAAACAGGGTAATACCAGTTCATGAGGCTTTAGGGCTTGAAAAAATGTATGCATCTCTAACAAGGACTCCCTTTTCTGGTTTCTGGTAGGGTTCAGTGACTGTGTGTGTTTGTATTTTTTGGGTGTATTTTTTGCGATTGTCAGGTTTGACTATGAAGGTCTGGACCCACGTGCAGCCTTTTACCTAATGAAGGATCTGGAGGCAGTAATCTCAGACAAAGTATTCACCAGCCAGAAGTTTGCTGTAGGGGACCACGTGTACAGCGTTGAGAAGGCTGACAACTTTGAGTACATTGACCCCGTGGATGGAACAGTGGCTCGAAACCAGGTCAGTGTAAAAGACTGTCACTGCAGGATGTTACATGACTGAACTAGTGAGTAAAAAAATTATATGGCAATTTTAGTTTTACCATGCTTTAGGCTGTAACAACTGTGCCATCTCACTTCAGCCCCGTCCCAAGAGGGAATACACTACTACAGCCTGCCAGTGGAAACACTCCATTAGATATGATGTGTACTGCGGATCGACACTTAGCTTCTCCTGTCACCACCACTCTCTGCCATACAGCTGCAGAACAAAGGCCCGTCACTAGCACAAGCACTCTCGAAAAAATTACATTACTTAAATAAATTAAACACTAGTTTCTGCACAGTTCCCACAGTGTTGCCACCTTACCATATAAGGTTAATTACAAATCAGGAGGGAATCCCAACACCAAGTTATAAATTACAAACAAGGAAAAACTTTTCTTATCACAGCCCACCAAAGCAGCCCTTTCTGGATGTTCTCGCAAGTATAAATTACATGCGGTGCAAAAACAAAACCCCCTAATGATAACACAAATGAAGGAATTGAAGTGAAGGGCATAGCATGGAGACAGCAGAGGCAGCATGGGGCCATGGGAAGACAATTTTTAAATGGCCATGCAGAACACTGGCCAGGTATGGCCACTCAGCTCCACAGAGGAACCTTTGCAACGCAGATCAGGCACAGCAAGAGGGCCTGGAGCTACAGTATAATAACACTGATCAGCAGATGCTTTTGTACACTGGTGTATAAAAGATGTTTCTCCATTAGTGCCACTTAGACTAGAATTAAGGTTGCCGTTATAATTTGTGTTTTCTTTTTTTAAATTTAAAATGCTTAATGCTGTTTGATTCCTGTTTGCATTGACACACAATGCTACATATTGTAGTTGGGTGGTAACTGTTTCACCTTTGAGAGTTTTTTCTCCTTGAGAAAAGGTTACATTTTACTACAGATAAGAAAAGTGTTTTTGTAAAGTATTGGGCCACCATATTTTACTAGAAGAGATTCATTTTGCCTCTGTGAAACGTGAGAGTTCAAACACTAATTGCACAAAAGACATTCCTTCACAGGATGTACCCTGTGTAGCACATCAGTTCAAAATGTCCCATAGGTTTTCAGTTGGATTGAAATCTGGCAACTGCAAAGGCCATAGCATGTGATTCACACCATTTCATGATCATCAAACCCAGGGCTGACCCATTCTGCTCTAAGGATGAGGTATTGTCCTGGA
This sequence comes from Etroplus canarensis, assembly GCA_015106775.1. Taxonomy (NCBI): domain Eukaryota; kingdom Metazoa; phylum Chordata; class Actinopteri; order Cichliformes; family Cichlidae; genus Etroplus; species Etroplus canarensis. The sequence continues at coordinate 26,506 of VUQH01028139.1, read as the reverse complement.
AGATATCACTCCCATCAGAATAAAACTTTTAAGGATAATCACGCACAACAACTTTGAATTCTTTTTTTTTTTTTTTTTGCAGAAACATGTCCTTCTAAAGGAACAAGTAGAATCAATCTCTAAACCTAACACTGGCTACCTAAAACTGATATTGATAGCAACTGGACTAATCAATAATTTGGCAAAACCCCCAGACCTGTTTGTTAACCCAAACATCAAATTGCTCTGGACTAGAAAATGTGACCTAAAAGTTGCTTCACATCCCAATACTCTCTTCTTCTTGTTCATACACTTTTACAAGCCAGACCACCCACTAAGCTTTAGTATTGTCTGATCAGAGGGGTTCCATGTTTGGACATGACAGTCTGTCTTCCATTTCAGATTATAAACATACGTATACACACATGTAACACGCAGCACATATTGCTACAAACACTGATAACCTGCTCAGTCAGTGTAACCTTCCTGTCTCCCTCCTTCCTTCCCTCTTGTTCTCTGTGAAGTTCACCCAGCTGACTTGTCTGTTCTGTCCAGAAATGTGTGGAAACTCATTCCCTGGCGTCAACACTTCTTAGCTTCTGCCCCACCTATCACTACACACACACACACACACACACACACACACACACTGGGCATTTTGGTGTGTAGATCCATCCAGTTGTCCCTGAGCATAAGTGTGAACACATGCATACCCTTCCGTGGCCCATCCTTGTTCACACTTGTGTTTCCTGGCTACTCTGACCATCAGCTTCACCTTATATATCTTAACAGCGTGAAGTAGTATCACTGACCTGCTGTGATTACTCCACTATGTTACCATGGATACAGCAGATCCACCGCTGGTTAGTCAGTCACCCCAAAATACTGATAAATCCTCAGTATCCCAGTTGCCCCAGTGAATGTTATTACAGTACACATTCCTCCCAGGACAGAATTATATCAGCTGTCGTCTCACTTGCGGGTTTCTCCATTGCAAGTGTGTTTGAAGGGGGAAGAGTTGGCACACAGCAGACGCAAACACACTCAAATGCAATACGCAAACGCACAAGACAAAGCTTGGGGGATTTACACAGCAGTGGCATGACAGCCTTTTGTAGGTGGCTACTGAATTCATTCCACATTGCCTGCATATCAAATGAAGGATGGATTTGTGCACTAAATGTAGATTACTGCCTTTTGGATAATTTGTTAAAATGCCATATCTACCAATTCATTTTTAAGTTTCTTTTTCTATTTCAGCTAGTCAAGAAAAAAGCCTTTCTTTTAAATATTTACAGTTTTTTTCTGCTAGGTTTTTTTCTCCATTATGGCTGAATTTAGAAAAATGTTACATTTGGTTGTCCCATGACTAAATTACTGAGATAGCAGCTTATTGAAAGTGATATTTTCTATGTACAGATGACAGCTAGGGAAGAATAAAAACTTAAATTTGGTTTTATCTTTAGCTAAGGTTAGCAGTGGCAGTATGTCTCAAAATAGCTCTGCTTGTAGAATTGTTATCTTAGCTAATTTTGGCTGTAAGTGGCTAAGAGTGCAAAAAGCAGGGCTGCTGTAACACATGTTACTGTCCACGATCCACTATCAGGCACAAGCTTTACACACTCACACTCATCCACTGGATAAGATCTAGTCTGACCTATAAAACTAGAATTTTTGTGAAATAAATGTAGTTACACTAACCAAACAGGCTCTGGACCAGGGAATAACTTTTACTAAAAAAAAAAATCCCCCAAAAAATAAGTGGAGCTGCTAAACATATTTCAGCCATACTGTTGTGTGAAAAAGAAAGTTTTCACAGGACTCTATGCAGTAATGTGAAAAAATAAGTACACCCCATGATTCACCCCATGAATAATTTGTAGGACCACCTTTTGCAGCACTTCTTCTTCTTCTTCTTCTTCCGGCTGCTCCTGACGTTGACTGGGCCATTCCAACACTTTGATTCTTTTCTTACTCACTTCTTACTTTCTGTTGTAGATTTGCTGGTGTGCTTGAGATTATTGTTCTGTTGCATGACCTAATTTTGGCTAAGCTTTAGTTGTCAGACAGATGGCCTCACAATTGATTCGAGAATACTTTGGTACACAGAGGAGTTCATGGTCAACTCAATGACTGTAAGGTGCCCAGGTCTTGTTGCTGCAGAAAATAAGCCCAAATCATCACCCCTCCACTACCATGCTTCACAGTTGGTGTGAGGTGTTTGTGCTCAGTTTGTTTTTTTGCCAGATGAGGCACTGTGCATTATGGCCAAATATCTCCACTTTGGTCTCATCTGTCCAAAGGACGTTGTTCCAGAAGCCTTGTGGTTTGATCAGAGAGAAGAGGCTTCCTCCTGGCAACCCTTCCAATCAATATATACCTGTTCAGTCTTTTTCTTATTGTGCTGTCATGAACTTTAACATTTAACATGCTAACTGAGGCCTGTAGATTCTGAGATGTAGCTCTTGGGTTTTTTTGCAGTTTCTCTGTACCTCGGGGTGAATTTGCTGGAACATCCACTCCTGGCAAGATTGTGACATTGTTAACACACACCTGAATGCTCCAGAGCAGCAAACTGCCAAAACTTCTGCTTTTTATAGAGGTGCTCACACTGGCTGATGATCAGCTAATCAGGTGCATGGCTGCTACTTGCTCTCTTAATTCCTAAGGAAGCAGTGAGGGTGTACTTAGTCTTTCACAGGACTGCATACAAAGGACTCTACTGAAAGTATGGACTGTATGGAAAATCCATAAGTGTCATGTTTTTCTAATTAACATTCTGAACAATTATTGTTGCTAGTTGTTAGTTCAGTTTGCTTTAAAATAACACGGTACCCCAAAAAACATGACTTTTCCTTTAAATTTTCCACACTATACTTAAAAAGAAGCCTACTTGGGTTATAGTAATGACTAACTAATCTTTCAGTTACTTTTTAAACAAATAACAATGCTAAACACAACGGTCTAAGCACAAGTTCAAAAAAATCCACCTTCAGGTTATTTCAGATAATTAGTCTAAAACTCAAAGCTGCACATTCATTTCTACAAGAAAAAGAAAAGCAGGCCCTGAAACTGAACACCATTTTTATTAATCAATATCCATTATTATGGATAAACTGTCAGAAAAAGTGATAATTTATTGATAAAACTCTTTAGACATCTCATCAGTTGATATTCAGCCCGCTATTATGACAGATAATGAGATTTTAAATATTTAGTATTTTCTGCATGAAAAACAACTAAAAAGATGATCGAAACATTTGCTGATGATGTTCTTTTTTCGCTCCACTATCAACAAAAACATTTTGACGTCAAACCCGAGAGCTTTAAATTAAACCGTCATGTACTGCAGGCTGCAATGATTCAAAAAGACAGGAAACACGCAGAGCAACAACAATTGACTCAGCCTGGGGGTGTTTATCACCTGTGCATCCGCATGATCACTTGCAGCCAATCACAGTTAGTGTTTCAGAGTTATTATCCTCCTTTGTTCCAAGTAGGTCAGGGACATTATCCCCTGTTTGCACTACCAGAAAACAAATCAGAATTCTTTGTCCAACTGAAGTGTAAGAGATGACCCATTAAATTCGAGGTCTGAGGTTTAAAAGATCCAGTATAGCAGCCATCAAAAGATGGGCACATTGTGATCATAAAGGGATGGACATAGTCAGCAACAATACTCAGGCAGGCTGTGGCATTTAAACAAAGATCAACTGGTGCCAAAGCATCCAAAGTGTGCCAAGAAAATATCCCCCACAGCAGTCCACCACCACCACCAGTCTGAACTGCTGCTACAAGGCATCACGAATCCATGCTTTCATGTTGTTTATGCCAACTCTGACCCTACCATCTGACTGTCGTAGGAGAAATCAGGACTCGTCAGACCAGGCAACATTCCTGCGCGAACTGCAGCCTCAGTTTCCTGTACTTAGCTGACAGGAGTGGCACCCAGCGTGGTCTTCTGCTACTGTAGCTCTTCTGCTTCAAGGTTTGATGAGCTGAACATTCAGAGACGCTCTTCTGCATGCCCTGGTTGTGATGGGATTTGAGTTCCTGCCACCTTCCTATCAGCTTTAAGCAGTCTGGCCATTCTCCTCCAGCCTCTTGCATCGACACGGTATTCTCTCCCGGAGAACTGTTATATTTTCTCTTTTTGAGACTGTTCTCTGTAAATGCTAGAGCCGGCTGCATGGGAAAATCACAGTAGTTTCTGAAATATTAAGAGTAACAACTATGCCACATTCACAGTCACCTAAATTACCTTTTTGCCCATTCTGATGCTCAGTTTGTACTTCAGCAAACTGAGTCTACAGGCCCAAATACATTGAATTGTTGCAATGTGACAGGCTGAGCAGATATTTGCATCAATGAGCATCTGAACACCAAATAAAGTGGCTGGTGAATGTATGTATAAGCCCGCTGTCTTTGACATTGGGGTTAAATTTGAAAGAAACTGACGTATAACTTCTCCATTTTCTGACTTTCTATGCACTAATTGGCTCGACTCTTTTCTCCTTACCATTATATTTTAGCAATCAACAAGGTGGCAAAATTAAACACATTCTATACTAAAGAAGTATAGATACTCATATTAAAAATAATTGGTAGAAGTTGCAGCACCAAAAGTGAAAAAGTACAGGCTCTGACATGTACTCAAAGTATAAAAGTAAATAAAACAGCTCTTTGGAGGATATTTCTAACGTTTTGTTCAAAGCTAACTAAACCTCACGTCATACAAACCCCAATTCCAAAATGGTTGGGACAATGTGTAAAATCTAAACAAAAACAAAATGCAATGATTTGCAAACCTCATACACGAATACTTCATTCACAAAAAAAGAGAAAACATATCGATGCTTTCCAGACCTTTCACCGACTGAAAACATTTGGCGTGTCATGAAATGCAAAATACCACAAAGAAGACAGGACTGTTGAGCAGCTGGGATCCTATATAAGACAAGAATGGGACAACATTAGTCTCCCAAAGGTCCAGCAGCTGGTCTCCTCAGTTCACAGATGTTTACAGACTGTTGTTAAAGGAAGACTGGATGCTACACAGTGGGAAACATGGCTCTGTCCCCACTGTTTTGAGACGGGTTGCTGCCATCAAATTCAAGATGTCCTGGTATTTTTTATGAAATAGTAAAATGTCTCACTTTAAACATCTGATATGCTTTCTATATTCTTTTGTGAATAAAATGATGTTCTATGAGATTTACAAATCATTGCGTTGAGTTTTTATTCATATTTTACAGAGCATCCCACCCTGTTTGAAACAGGGTTTGTATTCTACATGGGAACAGAAACTTCATTTCAACTTCTATTAGTTGTTCTAATGATTACACTCAGCTTGAACATAAGCAGGAAAAAAGCAGACAGATTAAAAACTAGCTCAGTTTGCCGTTGCCTACATTGTAGATGACTGACTTCGCCTCCACACTTAAACTGAAAAATAACTATAGTGCTATAAATAATGCATAAATCGTGTTTTTTTGCATTTTCAGCTCTACATTTTTTCAGTCGTGCATATTAAGCACTGATGACTGATATACCAAGAGGATCTTCTTTTATGTCTTAGTGTTCCCTCCACTGAGGTTCAAATCGCTCTGATGTTGGGAGGGCCTGTAGTGGCACGAAATAATCAGTAACTCTCCTCAAATGATTTAAACCTCAAATAATGAGCTCGTTTTGAAAACGTAAAGAGTCAAAAGTAGAGACAGTTGTGTTGAACTGTAGGGAATAAAAGTAAAAAGCTGTCAGGGAGAGAAACACTCAAGCCAAGTACAGATACCTGAAATTCTACTTGCGCACTGTAGCAAAGCATTGCGTACTTGTGTTATTTCCCAACTCTGGAAATCAAAGGTTTAAAGTTCTTACAAGTCAAGGAAGTGGGGTGAGAATAATTAAACCAAACCTTTAAAAGAATGTATAAGACAGAAGAAATGTATAATTTTTTTGTGGTTGAAAATGAATGATGTCATCATTTCTCTTATTTTTTTAGGTTTAACTTCATGTGACGCCTGCAACTGACTCAGCGTGGTGACCTTCGTATCTTTTATGGCCATATGATCACCTGCAGCCAATTGCTGTTATCATAATCCTTCTTTGTTCTAAGTAGGTCAGAGACATTTTCCTCTGACTGCACCATAAGAAAGCAAATTAGTTTTCTTTGTCTGGTCGAGGTGTAAGAGATGACTCAGGAACTCGAGGTTTGAAGTGGAGCGGATACAAACATCATCCAAAAATACGACTGTGCAGGTGTTTTAATGTTTGTTCATCAAGGAGCAGTGATACAGGGTCAGTCACCCGTCTAGTCTTCAGTTAACACAATTTTTCAAGCAAAAAAGCACCACAAATCCTTAGCTACTGCCCCTCAAACAAGCAGTGGGGAGAAAAAAAAATTGATACAGTATCATATTGCGATATTTTGCAATGGGATATTGTATCAATACAAGCATATCAAATATAAAAATCCTATTAGAAAAACTGCAAATAGAAAGTCGCCGTATATTTTTAAATTCTTCAGTTACTGGAGGGGCTGCCGAACTGTACAAGTTGCAGTGAAATGGTACAGTACACACGTTTGCATTCAGTTAGGCTGGACGAGACTGCAGCACAAACAGCTTTGACAGGTTTCAGATACAGTGGTGGTCAGGCTCTCTGCTTGACAATCTCATTTAGCAGGAATAAAAAGTGAAAAAATGAAGTGAGCGAACTTTTTTAGATTAATTAATTAAGGGAGGTTTCCAAGTTAAATATGACTACTGTCCAGCCACAGATCAAATGTACTGGTAAGCTATTAGAGTTATTAGTGAAATCCATAGGTAGGACTGAAGAAAAGCCATTAATGGGTATAAATCCATGCTAATCAGCGCTGAGGTTCAGTAAAATAAGAAAGTAACGCACCAGACACAGGAAATAGACATGGTAATGAAATATTACTTTTTTTTTTCCATTCGGTGTGTATGTTACACATGTTTTGCAACTGGAGAATTTAAAGAATGATTTACACCAGTGATAAATATTAATAACGACTGTTGATTTCCATGTTCATAGTCACAGGGAGCCACTGGAGGTGGGCAAGAGAGCGGCAGGTCCGAGACCCCCGGCTTAAGAAAAGGCAGAAATTTCCAAAGGGCCACAGCTTCTGGACCATTAGGTGTGTTTCCATCAGTTTTAATGACAAACACAAGACCCCTGACCTCTTAGACATCAGTTAGAAATTAGGGAAGTATTACTGTAGCGGTTTACACATTTGCCTTAAATGCAAAAGGTCGCTGGATCGATTCCAGGTGGGGGACACAAGCCCCTCTCACCATGGAGGGTTGCGTCAGGGGAGGGCATCCAGCGTAAAACCTCTGCCACATAACCAATGAGGATGAATCTCCTCCAGCCGAAGGTTCGTTTTATTCAGAAGTTCCCTTTTTTCACGGATCACAGTAGAAATTTCTGGGGTTTTTACGCAGTAAAAAAGGACATTACTGATCATTTCTGGGGGGTTTAAATTACAGGATAAAAAACCTTTAATGAGTCCTGCACATGAGTTCTTTTTATTAACCACAGCAGCATTTTTTTTTCTAATGTGGAAAAACATTTGTTTAAACTGCACGCCTCGGTCTCGCTGACTGAAGGTGTAGTCAAAACTTCTTTACAAAGTAAGCAGGGAACCAGCTGGAGGTGTGTTTGTCTTCATACGGCATTAGAGAAAAGCTTTACTGGTCCGGCTTACTTAAGATGAAACTGAATTTGTGGTCCAGGATGTGGCCTGACAGCCCTGCTCTGTTTGATACATACTGTATGGAAACTGACGCTCTGAAGAAAAGTGACACACCTCACTGCTCTGAATCATAGGTTCATTTAATATTTACCTTCAGCTCAAACTGTTTTCATGGCTTTAGTTTGGTCTGTCATGGAACTGTGTGAACCTCTGTGGTCACCTCTCTGGAGGCTGCAGCTGTGTCTGAGATGGAAACGGGCTGAAAATGTAAGGGTTTGTTTGGGGAATCTACCTTGTGTGACTCCTGTATGAGCCTCCTCACCACCGCCTTGATGTGGGGCCCGGGCTCTTTGGGCGGGTGGGTGTACACGGACACCCGGGTCACCCCCTTGTAGACGCCGCTGCTGCCGGGCCAGCCGAGGTCCAGAGAGGGGACCTCGGTGTCGGACATCTGGGGCCAGTAGGTGGAGTGGACCCCGGAGTCGGCGCTGGAGGAGCCCTTGGACTTGTCGTGCTCGCCGGACTCGGAGTCGCTGTCCGTGTCGTACTCCTGGAAGGTTTTGCGGATGACCTGGACCTCCCTGGCGCAGAGGAAGTCCTTGGTGTTGTCCTCCTTGAGGCGCATCTTGAAGGCTCCGTCCCCGTTCCTCAGCAGCTGCTCCAGGGCCGCACGCTGCTCCTCGCTGTAGTAGAACTCCGGTCTGGACTCCGGGACCTTCTCGTTAACGTGCTCATCGTCCATGCACACCAGCTGAGACTCCGCCATGGTCCGACAGGCTTTCCCCCACAGTCCGCTGCTGCTGCTGCTGCTGCTGCTCCGCGGTACCTGTATGGACAGGTAGAGGCAGGGGGCGGAGCCAAGAGCCCGAACATCAAGCCCCTGACAAGACGCTGAAGGACTTCTGGCTTACAGACTTTCAGAATAAAACCTGCGACTCAGGACGAGTGGGGACACGAACCCCTCTCAGTATGAAGGGTTGAGTCAGGAAGGGCATCCGGAGTAAAAATAAATTACCAATGCAGATTGTAAATTTTTTTCAATAATAGTAATAATTTAGCTTTCAGCTCCTCCCTCTCAACCAATCCACCACAGCAGATTGATTGGTAATTCAGCAGAGGTCTCACACCGGATGCCCTTCCTGACACAGCAGTCCATGGTGAGGGGGTGCTTAGGTTCCCACCTGGGATCAAACCAGGGACCTTTCGTTTGTGAGGCAGCTGCGCAAACCGCTACACTACTGGGGATGTACCTCTGGCTGCTCCCTTGTATTCTCCCGTAGGGGTCGCCACAGCAGTTTAATCCGCATTGGTAATTTGGCATGAGTTTTACACAGGATGCCCTTCCTGATGCAGCCCTCCATGGTGAGAGGGGCTTGTGTCCCCATCTGGAATCGAACCTTTCGCTTGTGCAAACCACTACGCTACCGGGGACACGGACATTACTCAATAATAATAACAGCAATAATAATCATAACTGGGTACTGGGTCATAATTATTCATTTATTGATTCATTTATTTATCACTTAAATACTGCAGCTGTCAATGGTTTTAATTATGTATATATTGCTAGGTAGTTTTATATTGAGTAGATTAAGCCTGGTTGAGAATAATCCTCTAAAATAAATAGTATGGAGTCCAAAATACGATATTTGCGTTCAAATATAGCCGAGTACAAGCAGAAAGTAGCATAACATAGAAACTGGGGCGTGTCCCACCCACCAGGGTAGTGTTATCCTTACGCTGCCCATCACCATCAGATGAGAGCATGAACAGAGCCACTAGGAATGTAACTTAGTACATTTACTCAGTTACTTATTTAAAGTACAGGTTTCTACTCTGAATAGTTCTATGTTATGCTACCTTGTGCGTCTATTCTACTATATTTTCGAAGCAAATATTGTACTTTGTACACCATACTATTTATTTTAAAACTTTAGTCACTTTGTTTTGCAGATAAATCACATTATTTGTATACTTCACTCGGATTACACCTTTTACTTAAGTAAAAACTCTGAAAGCAATTATCCAACCCATATTATGTTTAAACTGTTCTGCAGGACCACATTTTATATGCTAAATCTATAACAGTGTTTCCCATGCCAAGGTTCTACACTGATTTTTTTTTTTTTTAATTAAATATTCTAATATCCTGTGCCCCCGAATTTAAAAAAAATCCTGGAAACGCCCCTGCGTACAAATACTTAAATAATGTACAAGTACATTAAAGCTGTACTTCAGTAAAGTACACGACTTGCTGTTCCAGTGGTGCTGGGCACTGTAGTGTCCCCCCCTGGACGCGCCCCTGGGCAGCTGGTCAGTGGAGGAGCAAATACTGAGATCCTTCAAAGCAGTGGTGTGTGTCACTGCTACTGTAACTTCACAAAAAGAATGAAGTACTATATCTATACTATATCATTACTCATCAATAGCTCTGACTGATGGTGAGGAGGATCACATTCGTGAGAAAGTCTCATATGAAGAAAACCACAACAAAAAAAAAAATCATCATATAGGGAACTGGCAGGAGAAAAGATACCCTTTTCATGTCTTCAGCTGGACCAGTCTTTTGTCTGGAACGTGACGCCAAGCAGGCTTAAGAGGCGCTTAGAAGCTAATATTCTTCTGAGAGAAACTTCGCCTATTGAGAGAGATCTGACCCAGAGGCAGCAAGAGTGTTTGATTGTGTGAAAGTGTCTCATAAGGACATGTATTTAAGTTACACAATAGTGCAGCTTATGGTAAAGCATCTGACAGTACAATAAAAAAACTGTTATTCACATCATTCCAGAGGATATATATATATATATATGTTATTTCTGCAGGTATGAATACAGGTGTAGCTTGAACTCTTGCCTTGCTCTTCAGCGTGCCATCTTTAGAGCAAAAGAAAAGCTTTTTAATTACCAGGCTGTTTGAATTCCTCCAGCAGCTGACGCAGAGATCACCCAGATGACTGTGGCTGTGGTGAATAGCTGTGAGTAATTAGTGGATAACCCGAACTGCCGCCTGCACCGCTTATTGGAGAGGTAACAGAAAAACCTTCCCTAGCAACAAGGAAAAATGCAAGAAACTTCCCTTATTGTACTATATTTAGGCTTTGATTTCTTTCTTTTTTTATTGTTCGCTTGTTTTGTTAACATTTCTGGGCTATTTGTTTTATGATATTTATTTATTTTATTCAGGAAGGTTGTTTTAGATGTTTTAGCTGCTGTGACAGAAAAAAAACTTCGAGCTTTTGGGGTAAATAAAGTATAACAGATCTGAAACAGAGTGCCAAATCCAGAATGAGTGGGCTCTGTGGAGCTGCAGAACGGTAGTGACAATTTTAATTTTCTGAAGCTTTTTGTCATGGTTTTAATAAAAGGGTTTGGACAGTAGATTTAGTTCCATTTTTAGGTTCTGATTGAAGTGTAATACATTTCTGTGAGTCACAGCATGGACTACAGGTCCCGTGCAGCTTTTATTTTGAAGGCCACTTGTTCTTTCCTGTAGTTTTAGCAGGCTTCATGCAGCTGGAGAAGACTTAAAGTGGACTTACTAGACTTATTATGCTTCCCCTTATTTTCTGCCTGTTCCAATAGATGTTCATGTTAAATAGGGCCAAAGTTTCAAATAATGAGGTCAGTGTATGCACATGTAATCCCTGTTAACCAAACACCCAGGCTTCAAAGTCTTTAAACACTCACTGTCAGTTTTTTCTACATGTGGATCTTTATAGTGTAGAAAAGTTGCCTTTAATGGTTAGCTCTGGCTGTGAGCACACAAGCCCCGCCCATTTGCTGTTTAAACCTTCTGTTTCTGAGGGGCAACCAATCAGAGGGAAGTTGGCTTAAAAGGAGGGCGGCCTTAAAGGTATTTCTTTTAACTTCCTATATTTAAAAGCGGTATAAAACCTTCCAAAATTATGAAAAGTTATTAGAAAATGTATAGAAACAAGTTCTATCACTATGTCCAAAATATTGGTGTATTGTGTCGTAGAGAAATCAACTGAAGTTCAAAACAGGAGTGGGCTGTACTTCCATGTAATACCAATTTATACCACAAGATGGTGCAATGAGTAAGTGTAACAGCCACTGTGTATTATTCCTTTTATCGTGACCAACATCAGCTCCTGGAAAGAAACCACAATCAGCTATGTAGAAAATATATGTAGCCTTAGCTTATAAAGAGAAATAACTCTCTAGCTTTTTTAAAACAAGTTTTAGAAAAAAAATTAGCTCAATTAGAGTTTCCAAGTTTTCTATCAGATGGTTAATCGTGCATTTTTTTCATCAGCATCAGCTATAAATCAGTTAAAGACTCAATTATTTTATGATTTTATTGATAGTATTAAGTTTACCTCAGTTTTAGCTTTAGGTTAGGCAGTGGCTCAGTCCATCAGGGGACTTGGTTTGGAACCAGAGGGTTGCTGTGGGCTGCCAGTTCCAAGACCCGCCTGGACCTGGGGGCCAACTTAAGACCCACCAATCTGAGACACCCCATCCTGGACACAAACATACAGAGGTGGCTTTGAGGCTCGAGAGGTGTCAGCTCAACCATCCCCCCTCGCACTGCAGAGGTGCCCCTGAGCAAGGCACTGAATCCTCACAACTAAAAGTGTTGTGTTTGATGTGTGTAATATCCCTTCTAAGGGATGAATAAAATATGTATATTACTTATCTCAACTATGAAGTCACACTGCATTTTACTGTATTTTTACATTACATCTGACGTTTTTAAAGTGAATATGCAAAATGTTTCTATAATTTGTTCTTAGAGTTCTAAATTTTTAGCTTTTAATCTTTTTAAAGTGTATTTTTGATAAAGTGAAGGTTTTTTTGGGGAACCATTTCATGATGCTAGTTTTGAGAAGAGGTATAAAATGAATACATTTTTGTTTTCTTACTACAGGGGTATAAAGTCCATTGAGCTTTTACACCCAAGCCTACAAGGCTCATGAGGTCAGAGCTTATCCCCCGTTTCTGTAGCGTGAAGCAACTCTGCGATGCGAGTCTATTGCAGGTTACCTTCCCAGTATTTTACTGGTACACCCCCCCC
>VUQH01028134.1:6105-18947 GCA_015106775.1 Etroplus canarensis | reverse complement strand
CGAGCTACTACTTCATTTACATTATTGTTAAAAAAAAGAAACAAACTTACATTCTCTGGGAGTGACCAGGGAGGGACCAGGATGGACAGGATTAGAAATGAGTCCATCAGAGGGACAGCTCAGGCTGAGATGATTTGGACATGTTCTGAGGAGGGATAGTGGACATATTGGACAAAGGATGCCAGGCAGGAGGAGAAGAGGAAGACCACAGAGAAGGTTGATGGATGTAGTGAAGGAGGACATGCAGAGGGTTGGTGTGAGGGAAGAGGATGCAGGGATAGGGTGAGATGGAGGCAGATGATCTGCTGTGGAGACCCCTAACAGGAGCAGCAAAAAGAAGAAGTAGTTCTAAAGCTTCATAGAGTGCCCCCTGCAAAGCTCAAAGTCTAAAGCAATGGTTGTCAAACATTTTGTAGTATGCCCCGCTTTACACCCCACACCACCCAAAAATGTCTTACGTCTTACATCCAAGAATTTTGTCAATCATTGACAATCAAAAGGATCCGTGTTGAATTTTACTTAAAGAAAGGCGCTCATCATCAGCACATTAGCATCAGTAGATGTTTACGTGTTTCTTCTTCCTTATAACTGTACTGTATATTGACCTGATATTTTTCACCTGGTTGTCCATGCCCCACCTGCAGCAGCTCCACACCCCACAGTTTGTGAACTGCAGGCCTAGAAAGATCATCTGCAGGAAAAAACCAACAGACTGCACTGGTCTGCCGAACAGACAGGCCTGGCTAACGACACAAAGACCAGGACCGTGTACATCAATGCTTCGTCAACTGAGCCAGTCACAGTAGATGGTGAGCCACTTGACAGAGTTAATATTTTTACCTACCTTGGAAGCATTGTGAGCTCCAATAATGCAGCCTACAAGGATATCGCTGCACGTCTTGGTAAAGCACAGCATGCTTCCGCTGCACTCCGTCCCATCTGGAAATCCAAACAACTCAGCCTTCGCACCAAGATCCACTTGTACAATAGTAATGTAAAATCAATACTCCTCTACGCATGAAGTGTTTGGACACCTTCAACAACAAATGCCTCTGAAGAGTCTGTGGAATCTTCTGGCCTAACACCATATGTAATGAAGATGTGAACAAGACAGCTAGCGCCCCCTGCCTGACTGATGACCTGACGTATGCGGTGCTTAGGGCAAATCCTCAGAATGGACCGAACTCCCAAGGTGCCACTGAGGTGGACACCGCCCAGCAAGAGAAAGCCTGGCAGACCAAAGACAACCTGGCGTCGTACTATACTGTCTGAGGCGCATCTCACACTGGGAGAGTCGCAGCACAGGGCGCGGGATCGGTAAGGGTGGAAGCGGTTTGCCGTGGCCTTACGTCCCACAGCGGATGAAGAGGACTAAGTAAGTACAAAATGATAAAATAGCAAAAGCTAAAATATTAATGTTCAGGCTGAGTTTGGAAACCAGTTGGTGGCATCATGATGGTTACAACCCTCTTTCATATACAGTCTATGGTATATAACAATAATTCAGACTAAAAGAAATAGATGAATAAAAATGTCATTATGTATAATCATCAGTGTAAATCTCTGCACACACCACATACTCCTCCTTTAAAACCAAAAATCCTCTATCACTCTCCATTCTTGGTAGATCCTCTCTGATTGGCCTCCTAACAATAACACTCCTCCCCCATGTGGAGAAAAGTTTGATGTAGGAAAACTAGTTCACTTCCCTGATTGGCTGGAGAGAAAACCGGCCGCTCTGCATGTATAACTGATTGGGGGCTTTTGTGTGTTACTGTGTGGCCCATTAAAACGGTCACCTCCAAAACAGAACAGCTCTCACCTTGGAAAAATCAAACCTTTGCCTGAGAGACAGCCTTCACTCCAGCTCCACACTCAGTGTAGTGTTGGTGTGTTTGCAGTACCTGTCCAGATCGTCGCTGTCCTGCATGTTGAACAGCATGGATGGGATCAGTTTGTCCATGTGCTGCGGCTCCCAGATGATGGCCTGCAGCTCGTCGTTCACCGTCTTCCTCACCACACCCTGAAGCCCTTTAATGCCGGCCACGCGGATCCTGACACGGACACACAGCAAAGCTTAGACCCACTCAGAAGAACAATCCTGAGGCACACACACACACACACACACACACACACACACACACACACACACATATGCACTGCTTGAAGAAAAATGAGGAAACACTCGATGAAGTTCGTCAAACTTCAGTGATATCAGTTTGTCCGGGTAGGAAGCATAAAGCACTGTGACACCATTACGTCACTACTGGCAGCATCTGGCCGTCCACCTCCTCCAGGATGTAAAATTCACATGTTCAGTTACAAGAAGGTTTGCTGTGTCTCTCAGAGACATGCCAAGAGACATGCCGTTACACGAGGAGAGCTCAACCCAGCAGCAGGACCGGAACCTGCTCCTTTGTGGGAAGGTGAAGAGCAGGAGCACAGCCAGAGCCCCACAGAATGACCTCCAGTGGGCCAAGCATGTGCACGTTTCTCACCGAACTGTCAGAACCGGACTCGCTCTGGGTGGGCATCAAGGTGGGACCTGCGCAGCTGGAGAACGGTCCACCACTGGTGCTCCACCCTCCTCTCAGCACATGTGAGCACACGTGAGAGGTGGAGCACGAAGCTGCCTGCATCATCTTCTAGCATGACAAGGTTGGTTGGGCCAGACCTCGGCATGTTAGCACAGTACGCTGACTGTTGTTAGGTGGGCCGCGTGGTAGGAGATACACTCCGAGGAATAACAACACCAACACTCATTTTAGCTGAGCATAACAGCAGTGGGGTCGTATGGTTTGCTCTGTTCCCACCACCTGCAAACCGTTATTTTTGTGGGTTGTCCTGCTGTTGTGTCTCCAGCTGTTGTCACTTTGATTTACACCCAAGCAGCTGAAATCATAATGGTTTATGGTTCCTCACTGGACACGCTGATGTTCCTGGAGTGTAAATGACTTTGTGTTCCGCTGTGATGATCAAGTGTTGCCTGAACTTTTTGAGCAGCGTTTAAGTCGTCTTTAAAAGCTCCTTAATTTAACTGGAATCAAAAGGTACGGGTACACTGTGATTTTAGTTGGCAGAACTTAGTAACAGCCACACAAGTTTTTGCAAAACTAACGAAGCGACTAACTGAGATCACCATCCTTGGAGCGCCTGTAAAGGTGTCGGTTTAGGGTGAAAACATACGTTTTAACAAGCTAACTTTTCCCCAGTGTCGACTTTGTGTCTCCTTCAGCTTCCAAATCTAAACTTCTGAGGGAAAAAAAACCCCAACCAAAACTTTCATTTACCGTAATCACCACCACTAACACAATAAGAGACCACACACACGGCCTCCAGGCAGCAGAGCAGAGCCGGCCTCGGGAGTCAGGAGCAATCAGAGCAAAGTGAAGCCGACTTCAATTTTTTTACCATTTCTGTTTTCAGCACAAAACAACTCTATGAGCCACAACACGAAAACCAGCGCTGGTGACCCAGCCTGAGGACTAATCTAATCACCGCCAGAGAAATCCTATTTGGGAATTCCTCTCCACCTGCAGCCAGGTGCCGCGGAATGGAGTAATAAAAAACTGAAAAAGGAGAGTCAGAAATCAAACTGTTTATAGCTCGACGGCGACGGCGAGGTATAAAGCGCACTCTAAAATAATCCCAGCATCACTGGCTGTCAAAGTACCGCCCACTCTGCACATACCTCCAGCACACACACACACACACACACACTCAAATGGAGATAAGAGCATTTTTATGCATAAATACATGAAGACACATCGATGCTCGGAGGTCTCAGCTGCTCGGCATTTCCACAGTGAATGAGACAGAAGTCTTCAGGTATTGTTTTAACGCCGGGTGGGCGCCTCAGTGGGGAAATGCATCTTCTTGAGTGCCATGTGGTGTCACAGCCTCGCCGCCACCGACGCCACCCAGCTATTTTTACCTTCCTCACAATAATGTCTGCCTGATGTCTGAGTCTGTTTTACCGTATTGAAAAAAAAAACATCCTCAATTTGACGATTTTAAACAGTGTCACATAAAAGTGAAAAAACATTAAAAATAACAGGAAATATACAAAGTGTGGCTGTGATGTAACCACCAGCGTGGATCATGCTAAGCAGCGTGTTTGCAAAGTGCCAGAGAAACAGCTTCCTAATCAGAGCCAATGCTGTAGGAAGTAGTGGGGCTACATGCGCCACCCCCTGGTGGATCACAGAGGATCTGCATGTTCATAACTGCTAATTTAAAACTTTATGAAAAGATTTTATTAGTCAGTCCTAAATCATACCCTGCACACGTACCTTTCGGCTACTCCCTTGTATTCTCCACCAAGGGGCGCCACAGTGGATTAATCTGCATTGGTAATTTGGCAGACATTTTACACCAGATGCCCTTCCTGACACAACCCTCCATGGTGAGAGGGGGCTTGTATCCCCACCTGGAATCGAACCAGGGATCTTTCACTTCAAAGTCGAACACGCAAACCACTACGCTACCGGGGCACTACCCTGCACGTCACCCACTTTAAACTTGTGCCTGAGCTCATAAAGTCATCAAGAAAGTGTTTACTGACATCAAAGATCAAGTGGGCCAGACTTCTATAGACTTCTACACAAGCGGATATCTATTCTGCCGCCATGAGTCGCCCTCTGCTGGTCATGACAAAGAATTCAGTTTTATGTCGTTTCAACATTAGCTTAACCTTTCAGACCCGGAAGCAATGTCTCTTATACATCGAGTACACTTCACTGATCGAATCCACGTTCAGAAGACCAGCTTAAGGTTCCAGAAGAAGAATTCACTAACCACTAAGTGACACCATGTAAGATGCATCCATCTTTTTTATACAGTCTATGGAGCACATTATGTCCAAATATTGCTTATTTTTGTTTATATTCCTACTTGCAAGTCTTGCTTTGTTCTTTTAAGATTTGCATTTCTGCAAAAGCAGAAATACTGCACTGTGGTTTCTGTGACTCAGTATTCTCCTCAGCTTCACATCCTGTTTTTTTTTGCATTATTACATATTCTTCTCTTGTCTCGAAAGACAGCTGACCATGAATGATTACTCTCACACGGCCAGCTTCCTCTCTGTCTCACATTTGTCCTGCTTCTTTGTTTAAAAAAAAATCCTCACCTAATACAACTCCAAATGTATCCAGAGTAAAACCTGGATCTGACAGTGATGTCACTGTAGTGATACCGCCATTGAATATTTTCTTCAGCAGCAAAAAGTCAGAACTTTCCTTTGACTTCTGCTTTATCGCACAATTATTTGTCTGCTGAAACCATTTCTGAATATTCTTAAAGATAAAAGACAATACAATCCAGGTAAAAGATTAAAGACAGCATGAAGCCCAAAGGAACAAATCAAAGTTTTCCTCTGCATTCTATCATTACTGTACTGTTGTTAATAAGGAGGGGAAAATGAGACCCTAACACTGGAGTTTCTGCAGGTAGGTAAGCATATTTCTCTCTCATCATCATCATTTTAAATCCTCATATTTCAATCTGGCTAGAGCTGTAAGCCTTTCCTTCAGTGGTGTTACTGAGCCCTCTGCTCTCAGTGCAAGACAAAGCCATGAAATATGGATCAGGAGGAGGTATTTCTAATTCTTTATTCACTGGATTGGAGTGGGATGAGAGCAGCTCCGGTGGGGGTTTTGTTACCACCCCTCTCTCGGCTGGATTGTCACCGCCGGTGCGAGTCCATGCTGCCTTGAAAGAGGTCGCTCATGAAAGTTTCAGTGGTGAAGAGGATGGCAATATGTCCTCATAATAAGTGGGCAGTCCAGATTGTAGAAATGAGACACGCTGCTTGCATATTTTGAACTCTGTCCAAAGAAGCAGCTTTAACTGAAGCAGCTGTCACCACATGAGGGGAACGAATGACTGATAACTGAGAAAGTAAAGAGTGAAACAACTCATCTGGTTTAGGATAAGCACTTAGACTAGCTTTTACATAAAGGACATATGGCATGAATAAAATATTTCTTATCTCTACAGTAAGGTGATTGAACTGTCTGCACAAACTAACAGCTTCAACTCAGACAGACAAACAATAGCTCAATCATGGAGATCTTTAAAATGTGAGAATACAGGGAGGGATGTATTAACGCAGCGAGTAATATGGTCTTTTTGAGACCTGAAAACAGGAAGTGCTGGTACGCTTTCTAGTCATGTTCTTGAGTGAAGGAATATTCAGTCACAGGAAGTTTTAGGTCATTTAACATTCCCTGAAAACCAGAATGATGAACATTAGCACTGTAGTTCCTCTAGTGGGCACTTGAGGCTGGCTTCAAAAGTCAGTCAGTCCCCACAGACTACTATTAAACTGCCCAACTTTACAGCAGAAACATGTTTAAAGCCTGCTGCAGCTAACTGTTACCATAAGTTATTCATAAAATACATAAACCAGCTCAAAAAACTAAGTTTTTAAAAAGGATTAAACAATCAAGAAAAATGTAATTACTGAAATACTTTGTACCCATTCAGCTAATATCTGTATAATTAATTACTGTGGGCTTATTCTTCCATTTCTATATGTTCACAGTGACTCGTTGCCCTCTGCCAGGTATAAACTTTCTCTTCATGTTGGAAATGTGGTTTCACTCCCTGCTGTATTTTTCTCTCTTCCACTGCATTTGCACATTGGGACAGAGCAGCACCTACTGTATGCAGTATTCTATTTGTGCTACACAATTAGCATCAAAGTGAGTGGATAACAATGCATTCATGAAATGTAACATTTCGTCCACTGCAAAACCAGGCATGAATTCTATCTTTGAGTGAGGTCTTGTGGTGATAGAAATCCATGTCCAGCTACTCTTGTGTGTCTGAGTCACCTGAACACCTGTAGTTCCATATCTGACGCTCCATCTGCACTTTCTTGTCTTCACCTGATGGACTCCAGGCACACTTAATGCCACATGACTCACTACACCATTTTGTGCTATAAACTGGTACTGCACAAAAGGTCAGGCTGGACTGTGAATAAATCCAAGCCAATTTCAAAAACTGAATACAAAAATATTTTGGATCTAACATCACAGTTTTTCCACAACAGATAGCAATTGATAATTCTGGAAGGCTGTAAACTATCTTAATTTTACAAAGATTGCCTTCTAGCATTTTGATGGGGTTGAGGTCTGTGCTTTGAATGGGCAACTTGCAGCACCTTGAGTCTTTTCTTTTTCAGCCATTCTGTTATAGATATGCTGGTGTGCTTGGGATCATTGTCCTGTTACATGAATATATTTGAACCAAGTTTAAGCTGTTGTACAGATGGCTTCACATTTGACTCTAGAATACTTTGGTATAGAGAGAAATTCATGTTTGACTCAATGAACGCAAGGTTTCTAGGTCCTGTGGTTAGAAATAAGCCCAAATTATCACTACTCCATCACCATGTTTCACAGACTAACAGAGTCTGAGATGCAGCTCTTGGGTTTTTTGCAACTTTTGAGCATTTCTGTGAATTTGCTGGGACATCCACTCCTGGGAAGATTGTGGCATTGTTTTAACACACTTAAAATGCTCCACTCTGGCAAACTGCCAAAACTTTTATAGAGGTGCTCATACTGATGATCAGTTAATAATATGCATTTTTAAAGCAGTACACAGCTGCTACTTTCACTCCTAATTCCTTTGGAAGTAGTAAGGGTGCGCTTAGTTCTTCACAGAATTGCACAAAGTCCTGTAAACCTTTTCTGTGTGACTGTAGAGTCTACAGTAGTGACTCAAGAACTTATTGACTAGGCTGCTTACAATATGAGCACATGCAGGAATTTTACGTGACATTTATTTAAATGTTGCCCATGTGATGGGGAACCCATTTTTATTAAAATATTCGTGTCTGTACGGAATAGTAAGTGGCCCAAACCTGAACCCTGTGGAACTCCACTGGGAATGCTACCAGGAAAAAAATAATATACCCACAGAAGCTGATGACAGAAAAGCAGAAGAGACGAAGCAATTTACATCCGTGAGAGAAACACTAACCTAATCTATTCTAAAGTTAATAAAAGAAAATGTGTTTTTGTTCAATATTCGAGGGTAACTAGTTACAAAGGGCTTCACAAAAGCTGACACAAAACTCAAATTATACACTTCAAAAAATGTATTTCCTGTTTTACTTTACAAAAATGAAATGAGTAAATGTAATAAAACCAATAAATTAAAAGGTGGAATAAAGAAAATAGATGCAATGCAATGAATACTAGAGTTCACTCTGGTTCTATGATTGAATTTTGCTTATTTAAAACAAAGATACAGATAAAAGTACGTGAGAAGTGTCTACGCACTGTACCTGGTTCTGGTGTCGGGATCTTCGTGGGTAGAGTGGCACATGGCACTAAACTGCGAGACAAAGAAATCATAGCGGCGATGGTAGGACGGTGTGTCCTCCTCGATGTTGGCAAACTTGACAAACTAGAGAGAGCACAGAGCAAGGAAACACTCATTACACCTCATTTAGTTCTTGAGGGGCTCAGAGAGTGCGAGTGAGACATAATGGGTAGCAGACAGTGGGTTAGCTCTGTGAAATTCATAGAACTAGTGAGTGTAATTACTCAGTATAGCCTGTTAAACAGGGCATTCAATACTTGCAAATCCTCACTATAAATGTATTCCACCTAAAAAAGATGGCAACATTAATTGTGACATTACAAACACAGAAAAATTAAATCTATAAAATGAAAAATTAACTGGGTTGACTTTTGCCATAAAAAATATACTTTATACATCCCTGATACATTTTGTACAGAAGAAGTGTCAAAAGGTGCATCAAATGTTCCTGTTTATGCAACCACACTTGCAGCCTGACACACAAAGTCTGTACTAATAAAAAAGTTACTGACTACTGCAGTGGCTGCAGGAAACCAGACAACAAGGAAGCTCAGGATGGGTTTAATTTTATAACTGTTAAACTTGGCAATCAACCAAAACAAAACCCAAGGCTTGGTCCATGGCTAATGGGTAGCTGGCCAGCATCTCAACCTTTTAGTGCCACCTTCAACTCTCTCTCTGGAGCATCTATCCCAGCATATGAAGCTTAAGACCCGCCTACCTGAACAAACCATTTAAACCACGTCTTTCTCCAAAGCATACAGCAGATCTCTCTACAATCCTGGGGACCATCCTTTTCACTCATCTTCACCCACTTCACTCTGCCTGAGCTCTCTTCTTTACCTCTCTTGTGTTCTGTCCATTGCTTTGAATGTTTGATCATCTGCAAACATCATAGTCCACAGAGACTCCTGCCTGACCTCATCTGTCAACCCGTCCATCACCACTGCAAACATGAAGGGGCTCAGAGCTGATCCCTGATGCAACCCGACCCCCACCTTGAACCCATCTGTCACTCCTACTGCACACCTCACCACTGTCTCACTGTCCTCATACATGTCCTGCACCACCTTCACATACTTCTCTGCCACTCCTGACTCCCTCATACAATTCCACACTTCCTCTCTTGGCACCCTATCATATGCTTTCTCTGGATCCACAAAGACACAGCGCAACTTCTGACCTGATACGGACCTTGGAAAATTAATCTCCATTAATACATTGTTTTGAATGTTTGGATCCACTGTGTAGTTTTTTTATAAGAAAGATCACAAATGGATGTTGACTAGAAGCTATGCTAGTCAGGCTCTCGTGGTAAATGGACGGTGCTTATGTAGCACTTTTCTACTCCGAGCGCTCAAAGAGCTTTTTACCCCAAGCCTCATCAATCCAGTCACACACATACACACACTTTCATGCTATACCATTAAGCACACTTACCTATCATGCACACATTCACACTCCAGTGGATGCATGTGGAGCAATCTGGGGTTTAATGTCTTGACCAAGGACACTTGGACACACAGACTGGTAGAGTTGGGGGTTGAGCAATGAAGCTATGAACTGAAGGATGACCTACTCTATCTCCTGAGCCACAGCTGCCTCTCATGCTAACCCACATATGTTCAGCTTAACTTTGCTAAGGCTTCAAGCAAATCAGTAGCAGAGCTAGGACAACAACTCAATTTTGCCAGTTTGATGCAAATGAATAATTTCAGTACTAGTGTGTTTCTGGGTTATGTGCAATTTAAAGCCTCTACAGGGCAAGGGTTACCACCAAGAAGCCCACTCAGATGTGCCTTAAACCTGCACTCTTTATAATGACCAGCAGGGGGTGACTCCTCTGTTGGAGAAAAGAATTCTAGTTGCATAGAAGTCCATGGTTAAACAGCCTTCTGCTCCTTTACTTTGTGACTTTCCTGGTGGATTTATGGTCTCAACCAGTAGTTTAAAGTCATGCATAAAACAGCATGAGTTCGTTTTTGGCCTCATCATTGGCTAATAAGCAAGCAGTGCCCCTTGGTTTCTCACTCAGATCAAGTCCATGCTTGTCAAGTCTGGTTTCACCAAACCAAGATGACAATGGCAAATACACTCAGCTAAAAGCTTTACTAACCAAAGGTCGATGTCCCTGTGATCACTCTATGTTTATGCGTCTATATATACTGTACCTGCAGGATAACCTCTCAACAGAGAGATCAAGCCCCATTAATATGCCGTTCAGAGAGTTTCCTGTGACCCAAATGCACTGCCACATTCCTGCACGGTGAAGCGTGTGGACGTGGCTGTTATGATAACTATTAGAGTGTTCCCCCTCTTTGGCCATTCCTGTTATTTCCTCCCTCCAAGCAAGCCTCGTGTGTCCTCTAGAAAGGCTTCCCCCTCTCGGCTCATTCAGCTGCACTCAAGCAGCCTCTCTTTCCAGTATGTCATTGTCCACTGCAACAAATTGCCTTGGCACACTTCAGCGTTAGTGATAAAACCCCTGCCGTTCTACTGGTAATTTCCTCCCATTTTGAACCTCACCTCTCTTGGGGGTAATGGCTCAGATGGAAGGAGGCACGCCGGCAGCTGGCGCACAGCAGAACGGCTTCCCTTCAGTGGATTACTGTATTGTATTCCTGTGCTACTCCAGAAGAGAATCCTGGCAGGAGGCACTTACAGGCTAATTACACACTTGTGCCTATGACATGGAAGGAGAAGCTTTGGTCATGACTTGAGTTTGGGCGTTATCCAAAGACACCCTAAGGGGTTCAAGTTGGGGTTTATCCTGAACTATACACCACATTACATATATAATGTTCTTGTGAAAACATAACGAGAATGTCAGGGACGCAGCAGCTCATCCAGCTCATGATGTGTTTAATGTGTGTGGTACAGAAAAAAGTGATAAGTTTGATTGTCACTGATTGGTTGGATTACATAAACTAATGAGAAATAAAATTAACCGAAAAGTAAAAGAGGCTCATGAATGGTCGTATCCAGGACAAATCAATCTGGTTCGCCACCAAATGAAAGTGTTTGGGTGCAGGAGTTTAAAGACTACATGGTCAGCAGTAACCGTGGCGCCACATTGCAATTATATAATTCAATGTCCTCGCAGTACAAAGTTTCAAACTTTATGGTCAGCTGGGCCTTTCCGTGTGGAGTCTGTGTTCTCCACGTCCTGCATGGGTTCTACAGTCCACAGACGTGCTTATGTGGTGAACTGGTGATTCTAAATTGCCTGTGGGTGTGATGTAGAAGTGCTGTATGAACGTCTGGTTAACGTGCAGTCTAAAGTGCTTTGAGTGGCTAAAAACGCACTAAATCCCAGTTCAAGATCAACGGCAAATGAATGACTAACAGGCAAAATACTGAGTTTGTCACTAAGGCATTTCATTAGATTCTGACTCATTCAAATCACACTTTGGGAACACGGCTGCTGCGCTCTGCTCCGAGGGGTCGCCACAGCGGATTAATCCGCAGTGGTAATTTAGCAGAGGTTTTACACCTTCATGGTGACAGGGGCTTGTGTCCCCACCTGGAATCTAACCAGGGACCTTTTGCTTGTAAGGTGAAAGCTTAAACCACTACACCATGGGGACACACGATATACAGTACATATGTTTTTAACCTGAAGAAGAAAGACAGAAACAAGCATTTTAACCTCTTTAATTTGATCATTTTAGAAAGATAAATGGAATTAATATTCAGCAGCTATCTAAACTAGAGTTTGCAGAAAGCTTTCTTAAATTGATGTCTTCAAAATGAACTGAGTTTTGTCAAATAAACATGAGTCTAAGAGCTTCTTGCTTTAGAAGCAAACCATCAGGGTGCGCGTCCTAAACATACGCGGTCCAAATTATCAGGGGCACGTTCTGACATTTAATCATCTGTCAGGAGTATGCACTGTCTGGGCTGTGAGCTTTCTCTTCAACCCGCTGGAGTGTCAGCGTGACAGTTTGAGTGGGAGGAGGCCGACTGTTTGCTGACTCAAGCCAGGAAGTTAGACACTGAAGCAGCCATTAGCATAATTTCCCTTTGGCATCAGCTCTGATTTTAAGCGGCGATAAGAGGAGAATGACTGCTTCACACATTTGAAGAGGTCTCCAGGTGCTGTCTGTGACTACCTGATATCGTCCAACTTCACGTAACCCTATCAAATGTAACATTTCAGCGTCAACCCCTCAAGAAAGTTCGCAGGAAGTCAACAGCAACCAGCTGAAATGTAGCAGTTTATCAAAAAACGGAGTCATAGCTGGCTGCTTCCTCCTAAGTCAGGGGTGTCCAAACTTTTTGCAAAGAGGGCCATATTTGGTGAGGTAAAAATGTGTGGGGGCCGACCATTCTTTGAACCATTAACATTAAGATTAAATGCAAATGAACTATTTCATGATTTTTTTTACTGCAAATGGCATACTTTTCATGTCTTAACACAGAACACAAATCTAAAGTTTTTACCAAAATCACTCTGCCTTTGATATTTGAAGACCACATAAAATGAAGAAAAAGTCTGTGTGGAA
>VUQH01028129.1:0-11118 GCA_015106775.1 Etroplus canarensis | reverse complement strand
TTAGGTGATTTTAAACAAGTGGTATAAAATTACTACATGACTGTCCTTACAGAAAGCAAATGTTCCTTTTATCTTCAGTGTA
Organism: Etroplus canarensis; assembly: GCA_015106775.1. Lineage (NCBI taxonomy): Eukaryota > Metazoa > Chordata > Actinopteri > Cichliformes > Cichlidae > Etroplus > Etroplus canarensis. Next base: position 11,036 of record VUQH01028129.1, on the reverse strand, counting down.
CACTGTCAAACAACCATCGACATATAGCAACCTGACTTACACAGTAGGTGAGGTCTAAATTGATGTGATCCGCACTGCCAGACAGTTCCCTCTGTCTGACCAGAGCTCTCTCCTTCTGCCCTGCCGCTTTGGCTTTTTCAAGGGCCTGTAGATACACAGCACACACAAACACACCCACACACAAGTCACTTCATTATAACCATGAACACAAACTCTGCTTCAACAATGAAAAAAAAAAAAAAGTATGGTGCAATAATCTTATAATTCATTTTTTCCTGCCTTCATAAGTTTTTTAAGTGGTCAGAAATTACAGGAAAATATACAGATGTCTGTTAATTAAGGTAACACAGAGTCGTTGCCTGTACTATATGGGCTGGCACTCATATAGCGCTTTTCTACTCTAACTCAAAGTGCTTTTTTTGCTACAAGATTCATTCACCCATTCATTCAGCACTTTATTGCTTCCCGATAGAAGACAACACCCTCTACCTCCTGAGTCACAGCTGCGCCATATGGACAATGTACAACATGGAGACCAAAGCACCAAGCTATGCAGTCTGCCTCTACAAGCATATGTAAAAGAATGGGCTGTTCTAAAGAGATCAGTGAATTCAAGCATGGTACTGTAATAGGACGCCACCATTGCAACAAGTCAGTTGGTGAAGTTTCTCCCTTCCTACACAACTGGCAGACCGCATAAATTTACAGAGCACGATCACTGTGCACTAGGCGCTTCGTGGCATGGGCCTCCACAGCCGAGCAGCTGCACACAAGCCAAGTATCAGATGGCGCGGCATAAAGCACGCTGCCATGTGTTCTGTGGACTGACAGTGATGATGGGTCTGTGTCTGCCAGGAGTACATTACCTGCCACCTCTAAAGTTTGGTGGAGGAGGGATGATGCTGTGGAGTTGTTTTTTTTAGGGGTTGACCTGAGCCCCTTAAAGGAAAGTCTTAATGCTGCAACTTCCCAAGAAATTCTGGACAGTTCTGGGCCCTCTTGTCCAACATCAGTGTCTGACCTTACAAACACTCTCCTGGATGAATGGGCAAAAATTCACACACGCTCCAAAATCTTGAAGAAAGCCTTCCCAGAGGAGTGGAAGCCGTGCTCCTAGGTAGCACGGTAGCGGCGTATCACCCTCAGTATTAAGTGCATTTTGTGACAAACACACACACACACACATATATAACACAGATTGTACGTTTGTGTATCATATGTCGGGTTTTTTCAGTCCCTCTTTGCTTGTTAACTATGCTTTGTTACAGATGCAGCGGTTGGTGTTCTGACGTGCTCTCTTCTTCTCTTCTTCATCTCTTTTCTTTCCCCTACCTGTCAGCTCTGGCAAGAAAAATTAATAAATGAAAGAAAAAAGAAACGTATCAACAACAGGAGCCTACAGAGTTTACTAAGCTCCTCTTGGCAGATCAAACGCGTTTGGCGCCACAGAGCATTCAGATTACGATTCTGTTTGCTAAAGCTGCCAGGGTGGACAGGTTAAAAAAAAGAAAAAAGAAAAGAATGGGATGTCATAAAAGCTCCTATAAAGCACGACATCTAGATGACCCAATACTTTTGTCCAAATAGCGTATAAAAAAAAGCAAGCACTGAAAATAGGGACGTTGATAAACTTTAAGTGTTTTGACCTTCAGCTGATCTAAGTTGGACTTTTGGTAAACATGTGAGACTGCGACAGGCTGACCAGCTGTAAGGCTCCTCTGCTCTGTGCCATGCAGCTCTCCTCTATCAGGTCGTTCACTTTCTTCTCCAGGATCTTGATTTTCTCCTCAGGCCTGCAGGAATAGAAGACAGAAAGGAGCGACTATTCCTCCTAGCTGGTAAGAAGACACAGGCTGCTTAGAGGCATCTTAGTAATAACTACGTATTAAAAGGGAACAAAACCTTCCTCCCTTCTCCAGCTTAAACTTTGGATGTTGCATTGTGCAATAAAGCATACACAAAACTAAATTTAGCATTATTAGAATAATAAATTTAGTCTTCAGTCTTTAAACTGACAACTCACGTATCCTCATTCTTTGCTTCAAGTGGTGACGCAGGACCTCTGGATTGGCCCAGAGGGTCAAAGGTCGAGCCTGAAAATACAAATCATACTAATCCATTACTATATCATTGCAAGGGGAACACCACATTGCTTATGAAGTTACAGCTGTCCTTAGAAAAACACACAGAAATTCATATTAACAAAATTAACTGGAGGCAGTAAAAAAATGAATAATAAAGCTCCTGCCTCTTTCATTGTCCCTCAACTGCGTCTGTAACAGAAGTATAACTCTGAAGTTTAAGCGCAAAGTTTAAACCCTTATCAAGTGGTTATCTAAGTCGCACATATAAAAAGAGCAAATTACTAAAATACATGCAAGAGGCAATTTCTTCAAGCTCACCACGAGTCAGGGAGGAGGTGTAACCTGCTGCTCTCACAGCAGTCATTGGTCGGGCGGCCCCATCCTGTTACATTCGAAAACAACAAAAAGTAAAATAACACATAGTAAAAAATAATTATGAGACAAAAAATAATATAAGAAAGCCTGAAATGCACGTGTTTGTTTAATAATCCTTCTCACCTGCACAGCTCCAGTCATAGGTCTGCCCATTGAAGAGGCCATAGGGATCCGAGACTACATGAAATAATAAGTACATGATTAATAGGAATAATTTAGGCCTGTTTACCTATTAATATCATTCAACACAGTGTTTAGCCACAGCTCTTAATCACTGAATTCAGGTATTTTATTCAGTCCCACTGCTATAAGGGGGATAAAATCAAGCACCTAGGCACGCAGTCTGCCTTTACAGACTTTTTTGTAAGAATGGGTCATTCTAAAGAACTTTGGTACTGTAACAGGACGCCACCATTGCAACAAGTCAGTTTGCCAAATTTCTTCCCTCCTATACGTTCCAGCATCACGTGTAAGTGGCATTATTGCCAAGTGTAACCATTTAGGAATCACAGCAACTAGGTCACAAAGGTGTGGATCACGTAAAGGGGTCAGAGTGGTGAGGCGCAAAGTTTTTAAAAGTCACCAGTGCTCTGCTGACTCACAAGCGTCAGATGGAGTGCTGTAAAGCACACAGACTTTGGAGCAGAGGAAATTTATTCTGTGGCGTGACAAATCGCACTTCAACTGTACAGTTTGGTGAAGGAGGAATAATGTTACGGGGTTATTATTTGGGGGTTGACCTGGGGCCCTTAGTTCCAGTGAAGGAAGAAGCTTAAAATATCAGCTTACCAAGACATTTTGGACAATTCTCTGCTTCTAACTGTGTGGGAAACTTTTTAGCGAAGGCCTTTTTATCTTCCAGCATGACTGTGCCCCAGTGCACAAAGCAAGCTCCATAAAGGCTTGGTTGGATAAGTTTGGTGTGTAAGAACTTGACTGGCCGGCACAGAGCCCTTGACCTCAACCCCATCCAGCACCTTTGGGATCAACTAGAAGATTAGGAGACAAGGAGATTGCGAGCCAACCCCTCTTGTCCAGCATCAGTGTCTGATCTCACAAATGCTCTTCTGAATAAATAGGCAAAAATTTGCAGAGACAGAGACAAACTTGTAGAAAGCCTCCTCAGAAAAAAGAAGCTGTTATAGAGGCCTAAAGATTTATAATGGGATGTCATAAAGGCTCCTGTAGCTGTAATGTGCATGTGGCCCAATACTTTTGTTCATATAGTGCACCTTGACATCTGCCAGTTACTGAATAACAGCACTGTCTGCTAATTTATGTCATTTTCTAACAAAAACTTGCACATTGAAGGAGGTCAGTGAGTGCAATGCACTGATTCGAAAAGGTTTCACTTGTACAGATTCATTCTATTTTATTTTACTTACTCCTAAGGAAGAAATTAAAGGCCGAGCTCCAATGGCAGTGCCAGGTATCTTGGCAGTCATCTGGAAAATTAAAGACATGCTTTTATTTTCCTCAGTAACTCTCTCTCTCTCTCACACACACACAATGATCGTTATTTACCGGCGGTCTTCTTCCATGACTTGTCCTCACTGCTTGCTGAAAGCCCACATCATTGTCCAACTCCTGAAAATTGTTCAACAATTACTCTTGATTCTTTTGATATCTGTTATCCAATGCAAAAGCAAATGTACACATAAAAGCGAGCAGTTTTTGCAATAACATTTTCAAATAATTTGTGTTGTTTGTTACCATGCCACTAGCTCACACAGCCAACCCAGTCTAGCTCTAGCTACAGACAGGGTTGGGCTCAGCCCCCCTAAATGAGTGGTCTTTCCCACCAAAACCAAGCAAAAGTAAAGAAAGATCATGTTTGTTTTTGTTCAGTCAATAGAAAACACAAGTACAGCCTGCAGCACACCCCTAATGTCTGCCACTGAACATCTTAATATGATCAGAACTACAAACACACCAAGGTCAGAGGGCTCCCTCTCTCTCTCTGTCCTGTGGTTATGCTAACACTTTTGTGTTGGTCAGTAAAAATTTTGGTTTTTCTGTTAAATCATCTCAGATTTTTCACCTATTTGCATCTTTTCTGACTGACTGCGCTGACATAGTGCACTGTCTGTATGTATTACCTTCTCCTACAGATGTGATATAGAGTTGAACTTTTCATTGTAATATTTTTGTGTACTTTTACGGTAGGACTGCATTGAATGAGGAGCCGAACAACATCGGGGGGTAAAAAAAAAACAAACAAAATCTCCACATGAGCACTTTCAGTCTTGAACTGGAGCTGACAGACCTCTCAGAATCCTCACATCAGACGTGACTGTCACCCTCTCATATGGACCTCATGCTGTCACTACATTATCTATCGCTCATGAGTTGGCACTTCAAAGACACACACAGATGAATGCCCACCCCCCTCTCTGAATATACTAAAAAGAGCTGATAATCTGCTAGTACTGAAGGTGACCGTCTTCTTCTTCTTCTTCTTTCATCGGCCTACATCTCATTCTATCCCTTGCATCCTCTTCCCTCACACCAATCCTTTGTTTCCTTCACTACGTCCATGAATCTTCTCTGTGGTCTTCCGCTTCTCCTCCTGTCTGGCTGCTCCATCTACAACATCCTTTGACGAACATATCCACTATCATTCATCTGCATATGTACAAATATTTCAACCTCGCCTCTCTGACTTTACCTTCAACTGCTCAACTTGCACTGTCCCCCTCATGTACTCATTTCTAATCCTGTCCATCCTGGTCACTCCCAGGGAAAAGCTCAACATCTTCAGTTCTGCCACCTCCAGCTCCACCTCCTGACTTTTTGTCAGTGCCACCGTCTCCAAACCATACATCATAGCAGGTCTCACTACCGTCTTGTAAACCTTCCCTTTCACTCCTGTTGCCATCCTTCTGTCACAGAGCACCCCTGACACTCGTCTCCACCCACTCCACCCTGCCTGCACTCTCTTCTTCTCCACTTGCGCTTTCTGTTGCTTTGGATGGTTGATCCCAGGTATTTAAACTCATCCACCTTCACTTCCTCAACACTGTGCATCTTCACCATTCCACTTACTTTCCTCTCATTCACACACGTATTCTGCCTTTTTTCTAACGACTTTCATTCCTCTTCTCTCCAATACATTCCTCCACCTCTCCACGCTCTCTTCCACCTGCTTCCGACTGTCACTACAGATCACAATGTCATCTGCAATGTCGTCAGTCCACTGTTTTACACCGTTTTATCTTTACTCTACAGTGTGAAGCACCTCGAGGCGACTTTTGTTGTGAATTGGCGCTATATAAATAAAACTGAATTGAATCTGTCAACCTGTCCATCACCATTGCAAATAAGACGGGGCCCAGAGCCAGTTCCTCATGTAATACCTCCCCCACTTTGAACCCATCTGTTACTCCTACTGCACACCTCACCACTAATTAATATCATGTTAATACCACATTTAATTTCCCAAAAACTTTGTAAATCTAATTTACACTTTAATTCATTTGCCAAAAATATACACTCTTAAGTGAAAACCTTATATAGTGATAGCTGTAATAACACATAGTGAGCACCTAGTGAGCTGGGATGGAGTCAGATTCCCAGCCTGAATTATTGTTTCAGTCCATGTCTGAATAATCTTTTTTCCCTTTGAAGACTCACTTATACTTGCATTTATAGGATGAGACATTTAGACATTACATTTTGCTTAAATAAATATTAACTTCATTCACTGACCATTTTCATCTTGCTTATACTGCAAGTCAGCATTAATTATAGCAGTATTTGAAATCTGTATGTTGACAGTCATGAGGTTTTGGAGAGTCTGCCTGTGTGGGTTACAGGTAAGGTAAGATATTAGGTTTTTCTGATGTAAAAAAAATGAGACCACAATAAATCATTTTAAAAAATGTTCCACCTTTAATGTGACCTATTACCTGTATAATTCAATTGCAATAGAAACTAATCTCTTACGGGGGAAAAATATAGATTTTTTTCGGGGGGGTACACACCTTCCATCCATTAAAGTGCCTCTGATTTGCTGCAAATGAAGTTCAGCTGCCTCAGTAGAATTTACCTGACAATGACTCAGCTGAATCCAGCAGCAAAAGCCATGATTCACAGAGACCTGACAAAGCATCAGATGGATCTTATTGTTTAAAGGTATCAGGAGAAGGGGGAAAAAAAACATCTCCACAGCACTGGAAGGAGTGCAGAAAATGTGAGATCACGGGGACGTTACTGAGAACTGGATGTTCCTCCAAAATTGATGAAAAGACAAGACAAAAACTGTTCAAGGAGGCTGCCAAGAGGCCTAAAGCATCACTGAAGCAGCTGCAGAAATGACTACTTGTTATGTAGGACGCGATAACAGTCTCCCGTATTCTCCACGTGTCTGGACTATCAGTTAGGGTCTCAAGATGGAAGCCTTTTCTTACAAAGAAAAATATATCAGGTCTCCCAAAAGCATGAGGGAAAATGTGTTATGGTTTGATGAAATCAAGGTTGGACTTTTTGGCCCCAATTTCAAAAGTTATATTTGGTACAAAAACAACACTGCGCATCACCAACATCATGCTCTGGGTTTGTTTTTCTTCAGCTGGAGCTGGAACTAGGGCTTTAGTGAAGGTGGAGGTACTTATGGAAAGTTCCAAATACCAGTTTTGGCCCAAAACCTTCAGATGTCTACTAGAAAGCTGAAGCTGGTTTCAGCACCACAATGACCCTGAACATACATACATTGCTTTTACTGCTGCCCTACAGACAGTATATTAACATACAGAATCTGTGTATGTTTCTCCCGCTGCACAGCTGTCGAAGGCACTCCAGCGAGTCATCAGTGCTGCCCAGAAAATCATCAGCTGCCCTCTCCCCTTTCTGGAAGATCGGTACAGTTCCTCAAAAATGCCTCAACATACTTAAAGACCCATCTCATCCTGAACACTCACTGTTTGAACTGCTGCCCTTGGGCAGAAGGTTCAGGACAATAAAAAACACGGCCAAACAGACTAAAAACAGTTTTTTTCCCCCAAAAGCTGTAACAGCAATCAGCGCTGCAAAGACATGATTCTGTGAGCAATATTAAGAAATGATCGCGCAATATCAGTAGAATGTCTTGTGTGTGTATGTATGTGATATGATGTTTTAATATTATTGTCCAATTCTTGCTTATTTTCTTATTCTTACATTTTTAGTACATATATACAAGTATTTTAATACTATATATTCTTGTTTTTTAGCTGCACCTTGAAAACAGAAGCATTTTTAACTTAACAACTTAATGTTGTAAATGTACAATGAAAATAAAAACATTCATTCATCCAAATCAACAAATCGGTCTGTCGTGGTGAAGACAGAGCTGAGCTATAAGGCAAAGCTGTCAATTTACCTCTCAATCTACATTTCTACCCCCACCTATGGTCATGAGCTTTGGGTGCGAATACAAGCGGCTGAAATGAGCTTTCACCACAGGGTTGCTGGACTCACCCTTAGAGACAGGGTGAGAAACTTAGCTCTCTGGGAGAGGCTCAGGGTAGAGCCGCTGCTCCTCCACATGGAAAGGAGCCAGTTGAGATGGTTCGGGGCATCTGATCAGGATTACTCCTGGACACCTCCCACTTCAGTCACGTCCCTCTAAGAGGAGACCGTGGGGCAGACCCAGGACATGCTGGAGAGACTACGTCTCCCAGCTGGCCTGGGAACGCCTTGGTGTCCCTCCTGAAGAGCTGAAGCGGGTGGCTGGGGTGAGGAAAGTATGGGCTTCTCTGCTCGAACTGCTGCCTCTGTGGCCCAGTCCCCCGGAAAAGTGCTAGACAATGGATGGATGGATGGATGGATGGATGGATGGGCAAATCAACAAAACTTCGCCATAAAAAAATGAAAGTTTTGGAATGGCCCAGCCAGACCCCAGACCCAAATCAAGTTAAAAATCTGTGAGGAGACCTGAAGAGGGCTGTGCACAGGAAATGCCCTCACAATCTGACAGATTTGGAGCATTTTCCCAAGCAAGAGCGGGCAAGCGTTGCCAAGTCAAGACGTGCCATGCTGATAAGACTCATACCCAAAAAGACTGTAATTAAAGCAAAAGGTGCTTCAACAAAGTTTCAGGGTGTGCACACTTATGCAACCAGCTTATTGTACATATATTTTTATTATTCATATTTTCCCAATGTCATTATAGTTAACTAAAACTAAAAATAAATGAGAAAAATAATTTTAGTCAACAGAAAAAAAAATAAAAACTAGACTTTTGCCTGGCTATTCCAAATGTTAACTGACCGCTGGATAAAGTTCTGCTGCCTGATGACAGCCAACGGTGAGCCTAAGCCGGACCTCCTCCTCGGACACCCCAGTGACGATCTTGTACATCTCGATCATCTACCCGCGTAACCTGCTATACCGCAGTGTGGGTAGGCCCAGTTTCTTCAGTGTCTCAGGGTAATTCAAATCTTTGAGGCTGGGTATGTATTTAGTGGCTCTCCTCTGGAGCTTCTTCTTACTTGGGTTCCAAACCAGTACTGCGTACTCCAGATGAGGTCAGACCATAGCCTTAAAGAGTAATTTAAAATGATCTCCATCCAACTGGGTGAAACTACGTCTACTAATACCCATGATATTGTTCGCTTTGGTGACTTTGAGGCTGATATGTTCGTCAAACTGAAGTTTGTTGTCAATAACTACTCCTAAATCGATTGTTTGACCATCTGGCTTACGCATTTGGTAACTCCTTTCATCATTTGCTCGCCTAGGGAGGGAGACCGTCATCGCTTTGTCGTCCTGCAGGACACGTTGATCGATTTCACCCTTTATGCGTCTATATAATTTAGCATCGTCACGCAAACGTGAACAGAAAATAACAGATTATGACAATCAAGAAAACTTAAACTAACAATGAACTAATAAAAACTGAACGGAAACGAGGAAATCTCAAAAGCTTTAAAATGAAACAAAAATAAAATACAGAACTATAAAAACTTGTAACAGATTAGTTCCTTTTGTACAGGTTACGTTAAAGGTGGGAAAAGTCAGCAAATGTTCGATCACGGTCTCATCTTTTACATCAGGAAAACCTGGTGTGTTTTCACCTTCCATATCTACGACTAGAGGATAAATGCAGATGTGGATTCCTACGGTGACTTCATGCAGTACGACAAATATGCAGAGAAAACATGTTCTGAGTCAGGCTGAACCAGGGTTTGCAAGTTCCACTCAAAATGAAGAAATGCACTCGGCTCGGCGAGAGCAGTTCGTTCCCAGAACTGTATAAGACTGAAACCCTGTCTCCCCCTCTCTCTCTCTCACACACACACACACTCTATCTGCACTACCTCAACCACTACCACTGCACATCACTTCATTTTCTTTTTCTTTCAGCGCTAGTGTCTTGTTCTTGTGTTGTCTTTTCTTTTGTACCATTTTGCACTATGTTCATCTGTAAAAAGGCGATCTTGCACTGTTTGCAACTATTGCACTTTAGCTGCCCCCCCAACCCCCGAACGCAAGCAGGCTAGAGCCGGCCCTGCTCCTTGCTAACGTAGCATTTGTTTGCTGATAAATCACCTCCGAATCAAACGTCGGATTGTAGTCGTTGTAACCCGAGTACAGGTCGTCCCCCTCTACGGCCAGGTGCACATGCTCCATCTCTGTTTTAGTCCGCAGAGGTCCCGTACAGAAACACGACGAGCAACAGTCTTCTTTTCGGGATTTTATCCCACAATTCCAAGCGGCTTGACCCGGAACCCGCCTTTCCAGCCGTCTGATTGGTTTACTCGCGCGTCAATCCCCATCCAGCGGCGACGCAATTGGCTGGAGCGGGTTGCGTGTGTTGCTAGGATACAAGCGTAAACGATAACCTCATCCCAACACGCTAAATGTGGGAGGTATTCTGAAACTGCCGAACATTTTGCATTTAGATGCAACTTTTCTCACTGTCACACTAAGTAAAAACAATGAGCATAAAAGGAAGATGAAAGTTACTTGTTTTGGGCTCCTGTGGCAGCTGCTGTTGTGTGTGGTAACCATCTCCATGTGTCACTGGGGATGCATCAATAAACTGGCACACCTTTTTCGAACCACGCCTGACAGTGTGAGCAGTTTTTAGCCCATTGTAACACACGTACTCTGTGTTGGATAGCGCCGCGTTTCTCTCAGTACATGGTGCCGTGTCGTTTCCTTTGCGGTCGGTTATAACAAATTCACAAAAATCCACAAAGCCTGTGAGTTTTTGGTGACTTGTACCCTTTCCCTGATGGCCTTACAAGGACTAACCTTCACTTTGTTATAATAAAAAGCCTTTCCTGCTTTCTTCACATGCATCTGGTAAAAGAGAGACTTGAAAAGTGCGTGTCCTGCTGAGAACATCAAAATGTGGGACATCGTCTCAGTAAGTGGGACAGGGGGGCAAAAGATGAAACTGCTGCGCGGTCCCACGTAATGAGGGACATCTGGTTACTCTATTTGGAAGAGTAAGCTACATAAGTTAAAAGAGGGAGGTCTTGGACTTTTCCGCATTTAACCAAATTCTTCTTCTTCTTTCAACTGCTCCTGTTAGGGCTCGCCACAGCGGATCATCAGCCTCCATCTCATCCTATCCTTTGCATCCTCTTC
>VUQH01028128.1:7317-21253 GCA_015106775.1 Etroplus canarensis | reverse complement strand
ATCCAACTTGTGGGGCATATGCACTAACAACATTCAGCATCACACCTTCAGTTTCCAGCTTCAAAGTCATCATTCTGTCTGACACTCTCTTCACCTCCAGAACACTCTTCACATACTCTTCCTTCAAGATTACCCCTGCTCCATTTCTCTTCCTACCTACAGCATAGAACAGTTTGAATCAGCCTTCGATGTTCCTAGCCTTGCTTCCCCTCCACCTGGTTTCTTGCACACACAATATATCTACCTTCCTTCTCTCCATCATATCAGCAGCTCTCTCCCTTTACCAGTCATAGTCCCTACATTTAAAGTCCCTACTCTCACCTCCACCCTCCTACCTTTCCTTCTCTCTCTCTGCCTCCTAACACGCTTTCCCCCTCTCCCCCTCCTTGGTCTTCGGCCAACAGTACCATAGTTTCCACCGGCTCCCTGTTGGCTAACGGCACTGGAGGTCGTTGTTAACCCGGGCCGCGACCGATCCGGTATGGAAGTCGTGTTATGAATCCACATATTTGATTTGGCAAAGTTTTTACACCGGATGCCCTTCCTGACGCAACCCTCACCATTTACCCTGACTTGGGACCAGCACTAGGACTACACTGGCTTGTGGGCCCCTGTGGCTGCTCAAATAAGTCAAATAATATTGACTAAGGAATGTAAAGAGTATTGTTCCTTTCACAGAACCCTGTGGAATTTTTGTGTGTGAGGAAGCCTCTAAGTTTACCTCCTGCTGTTCTAAGATGCAGCATTCTTTAGGTTAGCTTATTATCTGAAACATCAGCAATTGTTTATTTGCTTACAGGCTCAAAATGGCCAGAAGAAAGAACTTCTTTAGAGACCTGTCATTTTTTCATCTATTGTTGTGCGTAGAAGAAAAGGCCAATCAGTGTGAGAAATTATGAGGAAACTTAAAATCTCTTACCATGCTATTAACTACTCCCTTCAGAGAGCAGCACAAATGGCCTCTAACAAGGACAGAAACAAGAGTACCCATCACACACCAGTGTCAGCATCAACAGTGAAGAGGAGACTTCAGGATGCTGAACTTCATGGCAAAATTGCCAAGAAAAGCTGTATTTCAGACTGGCCAATAAAAATAAAAGACTATGGTGGGAAAAAGAGCACAGACACTGGACACTGGAAGACAGGAACACGGTGTTGTGGACAGATGTGTTCAAGGTTGAGGTCTTCGGGTCAAACAGGAGAATGTGTGTGAGATACAGAACAAATTAAAAGATGTTAAGATTAAGGAGGTGCTCTGGAGGTAGTTAAAGTGGAGATTTGTACAGAGTGGACTGGGACGTTGAGGAAGGAAAACTATCACAAGATTTTGCAACACCATGACCCATCCTGTGGACAGCACTTGATTGGGGCCAATTTCACTGTACAAAAGGATAATGACCCAACACTCCTCCAACATGTGAAATATTGAAAGATGCTGGGAAATCTCATCAAATTTCTTATAAAAGCCTGAGGTCTGCCAGGCTTCCAGGTGCTGCAAAAGGTGTTTTTTTATTGATGAAGGAAAAATTTGAAAAACATATTCATAATTTCCATTACAATCACTATTTCTAACTTAGTAAAAGTTAGCATGTCCTGTTCATTTGCTGTATTTCCTATTCAGACTAATTTCATGTGTGTTTCCATGGAAAATGAAAGAAATTCCCAGTGTTACCAAACTTTTGTGCAGTAGTGTATATAATAAAAAGTGAAACACATGCAAACATTGTCTGATGATGAAATGCCAGAGGATCAAAAACATTTAGCAATTCATTCTGATGACAGCATTTGTGTGGGTGCAAATTTCCCGGCAATGCAGTCAGTACTTTAGACCTGCTGGTGTGATTAACAGGAATTCCGTCTCTGAAGTCCAACATCGTTAATAACATTTCTCAGTAAGTTTGGACCATGATTCACTTGAAGTTTTTGTCACTGGAGATTATATCACAGCCAAGATAACTCACTGAGGACTTCAACTATAAACTAATTATGCAAATGATGGGATAAGATTAAAAAAAAGATAAATTACTTAAATTAAAGAAACCAAAAAGGAAAGTTTCCTGTTTGATATGCAGTGTGTCACAGCTTCCTGTGTCCGCTAAATGAAGTCCTCTGTTGTGTCACTAACCTAAATATTTCAGTTTAATGACCTCTTAACCGTCTGTTGTGTGTTAGATCCCCAGCACTGAAACTATGTCTGAATGTCTGTGTGGAAATGAGTGAGTGGGTGCATGTGAGTAAATCCATCTACAATGTATTGCATGTCTGTGTGTGTCTCAGTTAGCCTACCGGGTCACCGCTGCACCCCCGCAAAAGAGCCACGACAAATATCTCAATCATCTCGCCACAATCAGGACCAGATGGGCTAAGTCAACACATCGATGTGCGTGTGCACGTGTGGGTATGAAGTTGTGCAGATGTTAGTTTTTAAAGTGAAGAGGACAGTAGAGCTGTAGAGCACGGCTGTAGATTCTGCAAAGGCTTTAGGAAAAGCATGAGACTCTGGCTGGCTGGGAAAGAGGATTTTACAGCTACAGTTCAAGGGCGTGACCTGTCCTGCTGTGTGGCTGCTTCACTTATAAAGATGACCCACAAGAGGTTGATGCTCTTATGTAAAAAGAGGGTTTCTAAACAAGCACAAGAATGCAAACATAGAAATGGCTGGAATTATATTTGAGCACAGGCTGTGATGGCCACAGGAAGCTTAGAGAAATCAGCTGCAGTAGCAGTTATTTTATTCTCACTCTTCTGAACACTAGTTAAACTTCACTGACACAAACAAGTCTAAGTCTACGCTGAAAGACGAGTGTGTGACACGACCTGCACGTTCTTATTTACTATGACAACGAATAAAGTCAGTGTTTTATATCAGTGCCTGGTGTTGTCATTGTCAGCCTGTATGAACAGATGGGGCTGGATGGGCGCCACTTGATGATGGAGTCATTTGCTGGATGATAGACGGTGTGGCTGCGCTTGGTTTTGGATGTTTCAATCCTCGGTGGAGGAGAAACACAAGGGTGAAAGGAGGAAGAGCGTTACTCTGTGGCCACAGAGGTTTGGTACAAGAAAATCTTAGAATGGGGGTGTCACACATGTGGCTCCTGGGACACATTAATATTAAAGGTCCAATTTAGCCAACTTTGCAAAATGTAAAATTTACAGTGAAGTTAATATTATCTCCAGTTTCTCCAGTAAAATGCATTGATAATCTTGGTGCAGTGATGTCAGAATTATTACACACCGGGGGAAATATCTGGAGAGTCTCAAGTATTTTTTGATCTTGACAATGTTTTTTTTTTAAATTATAGATGGAAACATACTAATCTTGTAAAGGTTTTATGGTTTTGTGATTTAAAATGTAATGTGATCCCTTTAGACTCAGTGAATGTGGAAAAACTGAGATATGTGATTTATTGAGATGTTCATCTGTGTTGTAAATGGATTTCTCACAAAAACATTATTTAACTTGGCAGTTCTTTTAAAGGAGAGAAGTAAAGAGTCTCACTATTGTTGGCCATAGTGTTCCATTTTTAAAAAATATATGTTAATTTTGTGTGTGTGTGTTCTTTACACTTAAGGATTTTAAAATATAGGTTAGCATGCAGTGGTTTACTGGTGTGAAACACTAAAGATCAATTATGGCTTGTATGTGGACTACTAACTAAAATGAGTTTGTCACCTCTGACTTACAACTAATCATAAAAAAATATATGAATACCTCTCTTTCCTTTTAAAAGAGGAATAACAGCTCATTTTTTCTCCTGTCCTTGAACAGGTTGTTCTATATTCAAGGAGCTCTGTACAGAGCCCCTAAAGGGTGAGTTCATTATGAAAAGAGCAAATGTGTGTAAATATATATTTTGTTTATGAATCACATTTTGTATGAATAATCAGTGCTCACTGATTTCCAAATGACATCTTTCTGAATAGGACAAGGAATGGAGCATTTCAACCATGAACGCATCTTCTTAGTAAGCCCAATTGTGCATATCTTGTATTCTCCCTAAGGGGTCACCACAGCGGATTACTGTAATTTGGCAGAGGTTTTATGTTGGATGCCCTTCCTGATGCAACCATCCATGGTGACAGGGACTTGTGTCCCCACCTGGAATCAAACCAGGGACCTTTCACTTGTAAGGCGAATGTGTAAACCACTACACTAGCAATTAATTTTCAATTTTGATATTCATTATTTTCTCACATTAGTAATGTATGGTTTGTACATTCAGTTCAATTTAGCTTTATTTATACCGCACGAGTTCACCACAGTTTTCTGCTTCATATTGCAAGGTAAAGACCACTGCAGTATCTGACTGAGAACTCCAACAATCAGACAGCCAGGCTCTTATGAGCAGCACTTGGTGACAGTGGGAAGGAAGAAAACCCTCTTAACAGGAAGCGCCCTCCAGCGAAACATGGCTCAGGGAGGGGAAGCCATGTGTCACAACTGGTTGCGTGAGTGGAAATGATGACAACAAACAAAGTACAAAACAATCTACAGACAAATGAAGGAAGTGGAGGAGAAATGTTCATTGCATCATGGGAAGTCCTCCAGCTTTCTCAGACTGTTGCACCATAACTAACAGATGGTTCAGTGTCACCTGATCGAGCCCTAACTATAAGCTTTATCAAAGTAAGCCTAATCATAATAGTAGAGAGGGAGCTGGTTTTATGGGAGAGGGGCCTGATAACTGAAGGCTCTGCCTCCCATTCTAGGAACCAAAGGTAAGGCCACACTCTGAGAACGAAGTCATCTACTGGGATAAAATGACACAGCGAGGTCTTTAAGGTAGGACGGGCCTGACTATGACATGTGAGGAGGATTTTCTACCTTGAATTTAACAGGGAGCTCGAGTAGAGAAGGTAACATGAGAGAAAAATGATCCCTTTTTCTAAACCCTGTCAGCAGACTGAATCAACTGGAAGCAAATGTGTACACAGTCTGTAAATCTCTGATTGCAAAACCACTGGCAAGGACTGCAAATCTGTGGGCATGAATTACAAAACTGCACTGTTAATAAATCAAGAGTCACACATGGCTCTTCTTTCCTAGCTGACCCTTGGAGAGCTTCATAGCTCTGACTCTGATAAGGAACTGACCCAGGGCCTCTGCTGGAGGCTGCATTAGTGCTCATAAAGGGAGTCAGGGGATGTAATCAGGAGACAATCCAATAAATGCCTTCAAAGGCAGATAACCAGTTTTGGGATGATAAAACTGGGGGTTTATTCGTTGTTTTTTTTTTCACCAATTCTGGACCAGTTTAAGTTTGTTATAGTGTCTTAACTATGGGAGAAGTACACCCAGCTGCAGTCTAACTGGGATGCAGTGAAAGCACGCTGGATAACAGTTTCCAACCACAACGTCAAAGTCCAGATTTCAGAAATGGGTTTTGCAGAGAAGCTAAAGATGTGGGTCTGAGTCTGAATCCCTGATAACAACTTCTGATTCATGAGTTTCTAAATGAAGGAACGTCAAATAAGACCTTGGAATATGGCCTTAAGGGGTCTGCTGTGCTAATCATGTAACTGAAACGTTGTGGGTTTGAATCTGGTTCAAGACTTTTGTGTTATACGTCCTCTCCCTCACGCTCTCCTATCCTTCCTGTTTCGCTTCACAGTCAAACTATGAAAGAAGAAAGCCAAATGTACTCCCACATGTCCTAAAAATGACTTTCATACCTCTGATTACAATCAGGATTTGGGTTTTGACTACCTGCTGTCCCCAAAGAACAGTGAAAGGAGAGCAGGGAGAGTTCCCTTGTTTGAGGGGCAATAAAGAGAGAATGTTTAAACCTCTCAGTGGTTGTGATGCTTGGCTGCAGGCCAGCGTAAGTGTGTGCACTTCTATCTTTGTAAGGACCAACTGGAGTTTCAGAGCGAGAACATTTTCAGAACATTCTTGCTGGTTCGAGAACTATTTGAAGATACAGATTTAGTTTTATTGATCAGACTAGAGTGTGGTGATGTACATCAGTGGATGGATATTGTGGTTATGTGTGACAAGCAAATGTGGGACGCAGAGGCGTTGCCAGGATAATTTTTTAAATGGGGTGACAGAGGGGGTCGAACAACTAATCAGGGGTTACGCAGGAAATTCTTTTAAAAACAAAAACTTAAAAAATTCTCTGATTTGTGTTGATTTTAATGTGAACAGACCTCGTACCTCCAGAAACTAGCATTGAGAGTTTCACTGCCCTGTGATAATACAGCAGCCAAAGTGATGCACATGATTCAATTTAATTTTATTAGCTCCATAGCTAATAAAATATGGTCTACAGCAGGAAATATGTTTAATTCTACTGTAGCAGTGGAAATAACAGTGTCTCACTCACCCTTGGTTTAGAGTTAGCAAAGTAAAGTAAAGGTACATGAGGGGAAGTCCATCTTTCAGAACTTACAAATGTATTGCTTTCCATGTATAATTAAACCAGCAGCTTTCACCGCACATGATATTATTTGACATTAGTTATATATTTTTACAATGATGCACTGAAGAGGAAAAAAACTGGGGCTAGACCTCCTCATCTCACTGTACTTTATGCCCATACTTCAGACTCTGCAGCTTGCACTTCAGAGAGAAACTAGAGAAGAAAGGAACAAGTGTAGAAGGCCCAATTCTAATCTTTCCCCGGGATAAGCAGATGATGAGTTCCATGTGGATTCACACTTGTGGCTGCAAAAGGTTAATTAAGTGGCAAGTTAGGAATGTCCTTACTTTTCTATGATGGGAACAGGAACTCGGGTGATGCACCATCTCAGGTGATGCATGCTGCGATCAGAAGGATGGATGTCTGATATTCCCAAACTGCTTCGGCTTGTTTGCCTTCTATTTTCTTTATTAGAAGTTTTTTAACAACGGAATAAGCTCATAAAAATCTGACACACATCTCATAAACATGGACAAAGTCATGGAGGCTTAGAGACCTGTACGAAATCTCCATGAAGCCTGTTTCATTTTATTTATGGACTCTTTAAATAATCTCAGGAAACTGATTTTTTTCCTCATTCTGGACACAAAACAGTGATGAACCTTTTTCAGGCTTTGCTTCCAAGCTTGCATCCATACAGACTTTATGACCATTTGATGGAGTGAAAGCGTGTAGGGAGAGGGTGTAGGGGCTGGACTGTGGTTAGGGTTAGGGTTGGGATAAGGCTTTTAGTCATAACGGCTAAGGAAAAAGAAGTAGAAATATTTTTATTTTCAACAAAAACCACAATAAGACCACAACCAACAACTGATCCACTAACAAAGCCTGATTTTTTATTCTTCTGTGCAATACAGCTCCAAAAACAAATAAACTGTAAGCCACACAGTTGCTACACAGAACCAAACTGTTGCAGTTTTACAAATTTTACTATTTTTCAAAGCTACAGAAAACATGTCCATCTATATTCTTTGACTCATCCAGTCAGGGTCATGGGGTGCTGGAGCCTATCCCGGCTGTCACGTGGTGAGAGGCGGAGTACACCCTGAACAGGTCACCAGCTGATCACAAGGCCAACACAAAGCGACCGACCATTCAGACCTAGGACCAATTTCTAATCACCAGTTAACCTAAAACACACGTCTCTGGACTGTGGCAGGGAGCCAGAATACCTGGACAGAGCCCAGACAAACACAGTCAAAGCGAGACCCCTGCCAGCTGGTGGCGCCTTCTTGCTGTGACACGACACTGCTAAAGACTACACCACTTCACGTGCTGGGAAGTTTAAATCAACAAGCTGATCCACAAGCCGGCGACATTGTGAGCTCAACTCTCTGGTGGTGGTATCAGAAAGGAGGATTCCGTCCAAGTTACGGACAATATGGGACCATCCTTTACACTCCCCTTCAAGATGTGCTGGAGCGGAACAGCAGAACATTCAGCAGTAGACTCGTTCCACCTTGAGGCACCACAGAAGACCACCAGAAGCCATTCCTACCTGTGACCGTCATACTGTAAAACTCCTCCGTGGGACCAGGATTGTCTATTGCCATACAACACAGTATTGTTTACCTTTGGAATACTGATGTTACATACTTTCTTACATACAGGGTTTATATATAATTTCATCTTTGTATTTTCTGTCTTTTGTATTTAAATGTATCTATTTTATGTTGAAGGTCTGTAATCTCAGCAATGTTTCCCCTGGATTAATGAAGTATTCTGACTTGAAGACAGATCTCTTTACAAAAAAAGAATTCGAGAACCAACACTGTTTTCATTATTTTTCAGCCACTTCTGCACTCATTAAATGACAGAAAACATGAAATGGGATCCATGAAAGAAAATATTAATAAAAATTTAGGTCAAAGTACAAAAAAATATTTGCACAACCCAACCCATGGTTAAGTTAGGACTAGTATGGTCACCAGATAAGGGCTATTTCCAGCAGCAGTTGTCCACATTTGGCCGTAGACCTCCCTCGTCTTACTTGGAAAGCCTGAGTCAAGAAAAACATGAACTCCCCCCTACAGATCAGACAGGCATCAGCGAGTGCAGATAAGACGCTGACAGGGTCAGAAAAAGCTGGGCTGGCAGAGGGTTGCAAAGCAGCTTGTGGATGCAAATCAGCTGTAGGCAATTTTACTTTTTGGGGTGAAACTTACCAAAACAAATAGGAGTTAAAATAGAAAATATATCCTTTCAGTGTGATTTATGCTGGTGTGATTGGCTAGGTCTTCTGGATGAGCTTTTTGGTACTTTTGAATAATACAATGCAGTCTCATCCCAGGCTTTAATTTAATGACCTTTTGGCTGATTTATAGTATTCCAGAATTAACAAACACATTTAGGGGGGTTAGCGATGGCAGCACGGAGATTGCGGTTTGCATCCCATTAGGGACCTCTATGTTTCCACTTTGCTTTGCCCCAACGTTATTTTATGTGAACAGGAATGAGAACAAGCTGAAGAGTCTTTGCACAACAGCTGACCCCTAAAGCGCAGAGGAATACAATCAGATTTTGCTTACGCAGAAAATTAAACCAGCAGTTTGAGTAAGCAGTAAGCAGCTTGGGAACGCATTCTGCTAATGGTAGTCCTGACAAGGATAGAAATAACAATGTGTGTGTTTGTAGTAAGTGAGCGTCTGGGTGTTCAGTGAGACTCAGAGGAACCAGAAAGAACAAGAAGAGATTTCCAAGAAGCTGTGCGTGGTTGTGGTCAGGTTGGCACTCGGCCACCAGCCACTGGGAATCTCTCCTTCTCTTACACCCCCTCTTTCTTCCTCTGCATTGCCCGGTCCACCACTCACACCTCCTCACTTTCATCTGTTATTCATCTAAAGTCACACTCCCCATAATCCTTCACACATCTACCACCTTTTAGATTTCCTTATTCTCCCCACTGCTGTACCTTCACAGTCTCAGAGCCCGTTTCAGCTCATCTCTTCTGCCTATCTGTCCTCCCTTTGCCCTCGGCTTGCTAACTTCCATGGTAACTCCCACGATGGCAGCTCACAGCTGTGGAGAGACTAATGACATTTTAAACTGGGCTTTGAAAACAAAAGGAACCACCACTCACCCTCATTCTCTTAGTCTGACACACACTGACAAGTACTTCATCCCCGCCCAGCTGATAAAAGCCTGTCTGCTGCACTAACAAATATGGTGGCCTTTTGAACACAAGATAAATCTCACTTACAGTCCTCCTCTCTCTTTACTCCTCTTGCCTATTTGTCATTTAAAGCACCGGGTCTCAGATTCTGGCTCAGGGCCCCAAAGACGTCTCCCGGAGACGGTGAACAGCGGTGTTTGAACTGAGCAGCTCAAAACTGAAGCTGAGGCAACCACCCGAGTTTGTCGCTGGTGCATTTTTATTTTGTGCTTTAGTGCAATGCACTTCTGGTGCTGGCACAGCACTTGTTAAATGTCAGTCACACAATGTGGGGGTGTGTTCCTTTTGTTCAGGAGGAGCTGCTTATCTTTGCTCACGCTGACTATGAAGTCCTTCGCCTGCTTCACCCAAACCAGCCCCGTCTCCTAATAAACCCGTTTCCACTAAACCGCCTTCATTAGAACTTTTAGAGGACGTGTATTTTGTTCTGTGTGCTTGTTTGTGCCATCTGGATGCCTCCTGGGTTTGGTGTTTTGGGTAAAGTCCAGCCTCTCTATGCTGGTTAACGTTGGTTAGTGTTTATTTTCCTAATCTTAATCAACTAGTTTGTCTTTCTTAAAACCTCAGTAAACAGCAAACCTCCCAACACAAACACATTTTACTGTTCTTCAAAGGAAACTCAAAACATCTGCATGACCTTCACAATTAATATGAATACATGTATTTGTATAAATGCATACAATGCATTTGTAGGTTTTCAGCAAACTTTATTAATCCCCCAGGGGGGAAATTACTTGCATTACAGGCACTCCATTTTTTATAAATATATATATCAATAGAGCAGTGCATGACATGGTGATGCACACCGACTTTTCTGCATGTCCAGCACGCCATGGAGGAAGTGTAGGAAGGAAATGTACTGTACTGTCAGGGTTCTGGGGTGTGGTAAAGACCCAATATGCACAACGAGATTTGGAAAAGGTGAACAAAAAGCTAGCTTTATTAAAAGCTAGAAAAAGTCCATCAAAAATAAGTAAAGTCAAAGAGTACAAAGCTAGACATAGAAGATGGAAAGACAAGATGAGACAATAAGGCAAGGTAAGGCGTGGCAAAAGGAACACCTAACTGAAACAGAGAACATGACACTGAGCAAAGGAGAGGCAGGGGTGTGAATACACACAGACTAACGACTAACAAGCATCAGGAGGCAGAGGAGCACAGGTGGCAGTAAAAATGAACATAACACACAGGATACAACGAGGAACATTGCTGAGAGGACAGATAAGACAGCTTGACAGAAGGACATAAACACAGGAGGATGACAGAGGAAACTAATAAACTAAACACAGGGAAGGACAAGAACTGAGACTAAAGCTAAAAACAAGAAATACTGACAAGGTGAAACAGGAAAGTACAACAAGTACTGTACACACAGACTAGACACAGGCAAACATGAGGAGGACAATAAAACCAAACTCAAGGAAACGATCAAAAATAAAGTGAGAAGGCAGTAACTGGAACTCATGCAGAACTGGAGAGCAGGTTAGAGCCAAATGGAACTGGAACAGACACTCAAAATCTAACTGAAGGATACAATAAACCAAAGGCAGGGCTCGAACCAAGGCCCTCACAGTAAACAGTGCATAAAAACCAAGAAGCTCAACGTCAAAAACATACAAAACTAGACCACAAAAACCCAGAACCCTGACATGAACGCAGATTACAGTTAGGTCCACACATTTTGGGACAATGTCACAGTTTTGTTCCTTTGTACATCACCACAGTGGATTTTTACTCCAACAGTTAAAATATGATTAAAGTGCAAACTTTGAGCTTTAATTCAAGGAGTTTTAGGAATTGCAGCTGTTTTCATACATACAGTCCCCCATACTCAGAGGCTCAAAAAAGGAACAACCAACATGTTTTTGATTTGAGAAGCAGAGCCCTGTACACCTCAGAACTAATCAGAATAAAAAAAAAATCATGTATGGCTCCCAATGAAACCAGGTCTGTAGTGTTTATTGATGATGTGATGATGTACCAGGATGAATTCTGAAGTGTACAGGGCTATACTCTCTGCTCAGATTCAGCCAAAAGCTGTAAAACTGATAACTCATGATTCAAGACAAAGTGTAAAAGCAACACAAGAGTTTCTCAAGGCAAAGACGTGAGCTGTTCAGGTTCTTTTGAGCCTCAGAAAATTGTAGAATATAAATAATATTTTCTACACAGTTAGTGCAATTCTTTCATCATCAAACTCCTTAAATTAAAGCAGAACTGCATCCTGGAACCTCACAACTAGATTAAAGGGGTGTGTGCCGCTAATCTCTGCATGTACAGGAAGACCAGTCAGAGGTTGTCTGAGCTGATGCTGGAGTTTCACCGTTTCAGCGCTGAAGTGAAGAACGGGACATTAAAACACACCAGAACCAACACTGGAGAGCTGAGTAATATGTGAGACTCTTTGGTGGTGTGATGGGGGTGAGGACTTCTGCTAATTTCTAGATTCACCAGTTTGAACTTCCTGAATCAATAACTCGTTTGTTAAATGCTGTAAAAAGAAAAGTGACTCCACTTTTAAAGTGCATTAAAGCAGATGATGATCATTAAAACAAGGCGTTCTTTAAACGCTTGTGTCTCTGCAGCTGATTGTGAGATGAGCGCACTAAAGAACTTTGTTTTGGAAAAAAGTTGTTTTTGCATATTTTGTTGCTAATTTTATTAGGAAAATCATTCATGAACTTCAACATCATGCAGTCTCACCAAATGACTTCAGGCATCAACGATCGGACTACCGTAGTTTATTTGGAAAAGGGTCTCGTGCCCACTTTCCCTCTTATCCAACTCCCACATGGGACTTGAATCTCAGTCTCGTTGGTGAAAGGCTAACATGTGACTGAAACTTTAGTGCCAGCACCAATCAGGACTCTGCTGGGCTTAAGATATTGACATACTGCTTCCTGTTGGGAAGAAAAAGCTCTCTCTCATATGAAAATTGAGACGGCTGTGTGGAAACATTTTCATTTTTTTGTTTTGTTTTTGGACAGGGTTCATTCATACTTTCTGTAAATGCGTCCCTCACACTGATCTGTGCCAAGACAGAACTGCATTTTACCATTTGAATGTAAACCTTTGGCTGCTCCTTTGTGTTCTCCCCTAGGGGTCACCAAAGAGGCTTAATCTGCACTGGTAATTTGGCTGAAGTTTTACACCAAATACCCTCCGTTCCCTGGTTCGATTGCCCACCTGGAATCAAACCAGAGACCTTTTGCTTGTGAGGCAAATGTGTAAACCACTACACTACAGGGTACACATGTGCTATCATTTGAATAATTTAAGTAATAAAAAACCTCAGAACAAGGAAAAGTCCCAAAATGATTTGGATAACCAAACTAAAATTAGGTTTGAACCAAACATTTCAGTTCAGTGAAATAAAAAAGAAACCAGACTTAAAAAAGGATACCAACTACAATATTTGGTACTTGACCTGTGAGTCCAGTGTTTGTATTATAATTCCTATTCTGAAATAAAACCTCACCCTCAACAAATACTCCTCACTTTAAAATAAGAAACCAAAACTAATACTGAAACCAAACCCATCCAAACAATAAAAATTAAACTTTAACAGGCACCCTGACTCTGAAAAAATAAAACAAAACTGAAAGGAAAGCAAATATTTCAAACTGAATGAAAATAAAAAAAATAATAACTTTGAATAATAGGTTAAGTGTGAATATAAAGTGTATAAATTTTAACTGGATAATGCTAGAAACAAGGCAAAGTTTTTATAGGAAAACAATATGCATTTTTATTAGGAAATATAACAGCAATTTCGCTAGATTATACAGGCAGCTGTTACAGTCATCGACACAGTGGCACAACTTTGATCCTCTTGATGTGAAACATCTTAGTTTATTTAAAACCAGGTTTATGTTGATTTTAAAATCATTGAACCAATTAGCATCTAGAATTTTTTCTTAATTTATTTTTTGTATTTTTTATTTTTTATGATGCAAGGGTATGCAGTCTGTGTGTGTAGTGAAATAATTTTGAAAAAGACAATAAACATATTGGCAAGTTTTTACTTTTCTGCTGTTTTTGTATAACATGAGAAAACTACATCAAAATGAGGGGAAGAAAGAGTTGCTCAGACTCCACAGAGCTCACTGATGGCTTCGTCATATGCAGACCTCCTGCTGGGTCACATTTCCTTCACAGAATTGTGGGAAAACAAAAATTATGACCATTTACTGAGATCAGAGACACAAAATTCTCCATCTATGGAGACAGAACACAGAAGACTTGACCTTTTTGGTTTCATATATATATATATATATATATATATATATATATATATATTTTTTTTTTTTTTTTTTTTCTACTTTTTTTTTTTTTTTATTTT
>VUQH01028117.1:28002-38997 GCA_015106775.1 Etroplus canarensis | reverse complement strand
TGTTGCCTCAAAGGCTGTGTGCGTATCTGGGGGTGTTCGTTTCAGTTTAGCGGGGACGGGGGTCGGTGCTTTGCGATGTTTGTATCTCGTGTGTATGTGTGTGTGGGTGTGTGTGGGTGCGGCGAGGCCCGGCCCAGTCCAACTGTTCTGTTCGGTTCAGTTGATCTGCATTCCAAGATGTACATGCTAGTCTTTACATTTTGTTTTTCCAATAAAACACAAACATGAACTGAGATGCTGCTCTGTGTGTGTTTGTTTAAAAAAAACAGCTGACTTGTGTGTTTCGTGTGACTCTGTGGGGGAAATGCTGCTTTAAAATGACTCATCAATGATGGTGTGTGATGTCTTACTGCGAGCACAGACTCTGAAGCCCACATAACATATTTTGGGAGGGGATTATCAGAAAATGGCCTGACTTTCAGCAAAAACAAGAAGATAGGATGAGGACAAAGGGATGCAACCACAGATTGTATATAAAAGATGGATGTAGCCTCATTTTTTTTTTTTTTTGTTTCATTTTAGCTGCTAGTGTGTTGTTTATTTGGAGCCAAAAGTGACTATTTGGATAAGATGGAGTGCTCAGTTAGCATATACCTTCCAATGATTTTTAAGTTAAAATAATTGACGCTGCAGCAGTTTGTTTCCAGTGATGCTCCTGTTTTTGTCTTTCAGACGAATTTACTCCACACCAGGCTGTGGTGGATTTAGTACCTTAAAAGTTTGAGGAAATAAGCTTCTAGAAAGTTTAGTAAGTCCACCATTTTAACAAAGGCTGTGAGTAAATAATTATCTTTACCAAAATATTTGTAGCGTAGTGGTTTACACATTCACCTTACAAGCGAAAGGTCCATGATTCGATTCTAGATGGGGACACAAGCCCCTCTCGCCATGGAGAGGTGTGTCAGGAAGGGCATCTGGTGTGAAACCTCTGCCAAATTACCAATGCAGATTAATCTGCTGTGGCGACCCCTTTGGGGAGAACACAAGAGACCAGCTGAAGCTACATTTGTGAATAAAATTTTTTCCGTCACTGATAAGTCGTACGTTCAACACACAGATACTTGGTGGTTAGTACTTACATCATATTATTTCTGTACTGTACAGGAAGATTCCCTATTAAAATTCTCCAAAAGGCTCCAGAGCTCCCATTCAGTGACTCAAATTAATGTAGATGTGGCCTTGCAGACAGGCGCCATGCTTGATGGCCACTTCATTAGGTACATTGTTCAACTGTTTAACAAATTTCTCAACAGCAATTCAGTACATTTAGGCATGTAGACATGGTTAGGACAGCCTGCTAAAGTTCAAGCGGCACAATGGAAGCAAGCTGATTTAAGTGACTTGGAGCTTAGTGCGGTAGTTAGTGTCTGAGTATTTCAGAAACTGCTGATCTACTGGGATGTTCCCACACAGCCATCTCTAGGGTTTACAGAGAATGGTTTGAAAAGTCAAGTAAGCATCAGTTCTCTGGGCAAAGATGCTGTAGGTCAGGAGAATGGCCAGACTGCTTCAAGCTGATAGGAAGACAGTGGCAAACTCAAATAATCACTTGTTAAAGGTATGCAGAAGAACATATCTTTATGCGCCGCACAAGACCACACCGGGTGCCACTACTGTAAGCTAAGAACAGGAAACTGAGGCTACAGTTGCATCAGCTCACCATAATTGTACAGAGATTGGAAACATGTTGCCTGGTCTGTTGAACCGCATTTCTGTTGTGACATTCAGATAGTAAGGGAAGAATTTGGCATGAAAGCATAGATCCATCCTGTGTCGTATCAACAGTTCAGGCTACTGGAGTGGTAGTGGTATGGTGTGGCCCCTTAGTACCAACTGAGCATTGTTTAAATGTCACAGCCTACCTGAGTACTGTTGCTGGCTATGCCCATCCCTTTATGACCACAGTGTGCCCATCCTCTGATGGCTGCTTCCAGCAGGATAATGTGTCATATCACAAAGCTCAAATCATCTCCAACTGGTTTCTTTAACACGACTGAATTCTCTGGAGTGAAACGGCCTCTGCAGTCACCAGATTTCAATCCAACAGAGCACCTTTAGGATGTGGTGGAACAGGAGACTCAAGCCGTGGATGTGCAGCTGACAAATCTACATCAACTATGTGATGCTATGATGTCAGTATAGACCAAAATCTCTGAGGAATGGTTCCAGCACGTTGCTGAATCTATGTGATGAAGAACTGAGGCAGTACTGAAGGCAAAAGGGGGTCCAACCCAGTACCACCAACTACTGGTGCTAATGAAGTGGTAAAGTAGCTGGTGAATGTGTGTGTGTGTGAAATTACCATGAAACATTTGTATTTTGGTGAGAAAGTAGGTAAAAATGGAGCAGGGGCCTTCAGCTGGCCAAAACAAGGCTGTGAATGTTAGGAAAATCTCAAACAGGAAGTCAACTAAGAAAAACAAGTCTTTGTAAGAAGCAAATACTGTTTCTTCTGTGTTGATCAGATCTATGTGACACTAACTCTGACAGTATTCGTTACAGTAACAAATAACTTTTGTCCAGCTCGAGGAATGTCTACCCCATATAAGTCTAACCTTAACGCACGCACGCACACACACTCATGTGTTTGCGCCTTCCTTCTGGCTGTCAGGTAAAAACCTGAAATATTTATGCGAGTGAAATCTGGATCCAGCAGTGCTGGGTTAGTGTCTGAAGGCGAGGGAGAATCTTCTGCACGGTAAAGCCTGTTATTAACATTGGAGTGGCAGCTCACTAATAGCAAGTAAAGAGCAGCAAGATGTATTAATACACTTCAGACAGTTACATAATTCCAGCTACTAACTGTGTGTGAGAGAGAGAGATAAATGGATACATTTAACACCTCCTACACTTCATCTCTGTCTGCTCCTCATCAATGCTACGATCACAATCAGCACCTCAATCTTAAATATTCAAGGTTTTATTTTGACCCTCTCACTCAAATCCTGCGATTCTATTATCGTCTTTCTACCGCCACCCCCGTCCCTTCTCCTGCTCTCTCCTCCAACTCCCACAGTTTTCTACTCCCTCTTTCACCCATCCCGTCCCTGGCTCTGTTACCTAGCAACGCCTCATCTGCAGACAAGGCGTTCTCGGTGGTCTGGAAAAGTCCCTGTGACACCCCTACACACACATACAAAATGTACAGTTGCATTAGTAAAGAAATGTTTGTAATCGTTCCACACCTTTAAAAAAAAATCACCCCTTAACACAGAATGATATCGCTTTACTCTCACGGGAAGTGTTCTTCTGTTAAAAGGTGCATGAAAATAGCAAGATATTTCACTCCTCATCCTGTACAATAACTTAGCTGCAGCATCAATTCTTAAATAACTGACGAGCTTACTGAATTTCAGCATAGTACTGTAATATGATGCCACCATTGCAACAAGTCAGTTTGTGAAATTTCTCCCCTCCTAGATAGTCCATGATCACCTGTAAGTGGTGAAGTGTTTAGGAACCACAGCAACTCAGCCATGAGGTGGCAGATCACATAGTTACAGAGCTGCTGAGTGCTGAGGTGCATAGTGCGTAACAGTCACCAACACTCTGCTGACTCAACTGCAATGTTCTAAATCTCCTCTGTGTGCCAGAAGCTTTGTGGCATGCGTTTTCCATGGCCTAGCAGCTGCATACAAGCCAAGAACAATACCAAGCGTCAGATGGAGTGGTGTAAAGCACGCTGGCACTGGACTCTGAAGCAGTAGAAACGTGTTCTGGTGTGGGATGTTTTTCCTGGGGCTGACCTGGGCTCCTTAGTTCCAGTGAAGGGAAATCTTAATGCTTCAGCTTACCAAGACATTTTAGACAATTCTACTACTTCCAACTTTGTAGGAACAGTTCAGAAAAAACCCTTTTCTGTTCCAGCATGACTGTCCTCCAATATACACAGCAAGGTCCATAGAGGCATGGTTGGCTGAATTTGGTGTGGAAGAACTTGACTGAACTGTACATAGCCCTGACCTTATCCCTCTTGTCCAACATCAGTGTCTGACCTCACACATTCTTCTGGATGAATAGGCAAAAATTCCCACAAAAGTGCTCCAAATTCTTGTAGAAAGCTTTCCCTTAAGAAAGGAAGCTGTTATTGCTGCAACGTGAGGCTCAACTCCATATCATTGCCTATTGATTTAGAATTTAAAAGCTCCTGTAGGTGTGATGTGTAGGTGACCCGATACTTTTGTCCATATAGTGTACTTTTTAATGCTGTACATTTTTTTAAGAGAAAAGTAAGGAATTCAGTTCTATTGATACAGCATCAAATCAGAACAGTAGCCATCTCAAGGCACTTTATACTGTACAACATAGTTAAGAAACCTCAACATTCCTGTCATAAGAATAAATAGTTCTGGAGTTATTACTAAGTGTTCTACATAATTTTTGTCCGAAATTGTGGCAGAAATCCTTGTAATTCTAAAGCGTTCACCATCTTTTTCTTGTAACAGTATATTCTGGGCCCCAGTGATGACCTTCATGGGAGATTAACTGTTAGTGACACCTGAGAGTCCAGCAGAGACCTTAGAACTGGGTGGGCGGGAGAGACTGAACTGTGGCTTCCTGACACTCCAGGACAAAAGCTGTCAGCGCTGTAATCCTCAGCTAAAAACCCCACAAAGGAGGACACAGCAATCCATTGACAGACACACACCTGAGAAAGTAACACACACCGACTCTGACCCTGAGGTCACCACCAGGGGGAATACCACACACGGGTTTGCCAAAAAAATTGAACCTGAGAGCATCAAACATCTTTTAATCCACTTTTATTATCTTGGTCTTAATAATCATTCATTTACAGCACAAAGGACTCCTTACATTCTCCCCTTTCAGCATCTCAGTAACACCATTCTCCAGAAAATAGAGTTATAATTTACTCTCTAACATAATAATAATAATAATAATAATACACTTGTGGAACAATCAAATATACAGCAGTAATTCTTTGCATTTATAATCAAAAAGCAAATGAAAAATAAAATATTCATCTGGCTGTGATGGGACTCAAAAACACACAACAGAAAATCAAATTCCAACACTTTTGCACAAATTTGTAGCTGAAGGTGGCACTTCAATGTCTGCAGTTACACTTTTGGGTTTCCCACACAATTAAAAGCAGATGGCCATGTGTTAAAATCAGATGATACTGAAATGGACTTCAGTTTGAAACTCTTGACGATCAGATACAGGAAATCTGATTTTCCGTGTGTGAATGTAGCCCGAGTTTTGGCATTTAGACCGAGTGACTTCTCAGCGAAAGTCTGTCGATGCTCCAGTTCCTTAAAGACCTGGCTGTCCTGAGCCAGTCATACAGTAACAGTGATCCTCTCTGTGTAGATCAGCAGATAACATCATAAGGGTGTCTTTCAGAAGCGGGTACAAGCACCAAAAGTGGCACGTACGCTCTGGGAAACTAAATGAACAACAATTTTCGAGCTGGCCAATTTGATCAGGTAGATGCTAGAGCAGTGCTTTTGTTTCAGCCACATCTCCTGGATGGACTCTTCCAGGGGCACTCTTCACTGCTTACCCAACCTCAAGAAGCAGAAGAAGTTGCTTAAGCCAGCTCTGTATTTAGAGTATGTTG
This sequence comes from Etroplus canarensis, assembly GCA_015106775.1. Lineage (NCBI taxonomy): Eukaryota > Metazoa > Chordata > Actinopteri > Cichliformes > Cichlidae > Etroplus > Etroplus canarensis. The sequence goes on along the minus strand of VUQH01028117.1, from coordinate 33,413 downwards.
CTTGTTTGATCCTCGGCTCTTCCAGCTCTTTGTGCCGAGGTTGCCGAACCTCAATTCTCCCCTGATACATCCAGGGAGTTTGTGTGTGTGTGTGTGCACATAGAAAAGAGGAATGAAATTTGTGGTGTAGAAAATACACAGCATTAATTACTAATAGTGGTGCAGTAGTGCAGAGGTTACCACTGTCACCTCATAGTAAGAATTTGAACCCCAGCTGGGGCCTTCCTATATGGAGTGCCTGCATGTGGTCTCTCCGGGTACGCCCACAGCATAAATTGTTAGGTTAACTGGGGATTCTAAGCTGGCTGTGGGTGTAAATGTGAGCACGAATGGTTCTCTGTCTCTTTGTGCTAGCCCTGTGACAGATGGGATAGGCTTCAGGCCCCCCCGTGACCCTGAACTGGATAAGAAGAAGAAAAAGGATCAATGGAAATGTACTACCGGCAAAAATAGGTGAGAGAAGAACACAGAGACTGGACGGAACAAATTAAAGAGCTATTCATAAAATTAACAGATGTCATTGCTGTGAAATTCAATTTGTGGCTCTGCTTTTACCAACTAACCTGATACTTTAGTCTAGATTCCATAAAAAAAGCACCTTTGGCTGCTCCCTTGTATTTCCCCGAGGGGTTGCTACATTGGATGAATCGGTATAGGTAATCTGGCAGAGATTCTACACCAGATGCTCTTCCTGATGCAACCCTTCTGATGTGGAAGGGGCCAATTCACCAGTACATATTTGGCGATAAAATGAGTAGTTGGAAAAAGAATCACGGGTCGATTAGTCTGATAGGTGGGCAGGATGGTGGTGCTGTTAGCGCAGTCACATCCCAGCAAGGTTTGAACTTGTCCAAAGCCAACTTTGCCACGTTAATTGGTGACACTAAACTGGCCACAGGTGTGGGTGTAAATGGTTATCTGTCTCCTTTCATTGGCCTGTCCAAGGTCTACCTTGCCTATCGCCCCACTGAACTCAATGAACTGTTAAAAAACAGAAAGTCAATGATGTAGTAGCTCATTCGGCTCACAGTCCACCACAATTCACAGGCTATTGTAACATGTGAAGAACAAAAAAAGTTTTCTTGTCATTCGGTGGCTGTATTGCACAAACTAATGAAAATACAAAAAAATAAAATCCACTGAGAATTTAAGGAGGCTCTCAAAAAGTCTTATATAGGACAATGGCCCTAGTTATTACACCATAAATAAAACCAATGAAGATATTTTTGTAGATAGCAGAGGGACACACGCAAACACTCATTTTATGAACATTACAATCCAGACCAATACAGACAAATTTGACCTTGAGCACAACTTGAGCGATCATTGTGGTGGTTGTATCCACTTCTGATTGCTATCTGCTGCATTAATGTGAACAGCAACAAGTAAATGCATATTTGGCTTTTAAAGGAAATATAATCCATTCATGATAAAGTTGCCTGACGTGTGTGTGTAATATTTGGGATAAACAACATGTAAACACAAACTTCAGGCTTCTGAGCTTAGTGATTCAAACTGAATCTTATTTACATCTTTGAATGTGACAAGACAACACACGCAGCACACTTACAAACCACAAACAGCCACAGAGGAAACTCTCACTCACACACAGACAAGGGACACTGCCACAGCAAGGCATTGTGGGAAGGAAGGGCGAGCAGAGGAAAGCCTGTTTGCTGTTTGTACAATTTTCATTTATATACACTGTGAGCATGTGTGAAGGGTTTGGCAGTACACCTTTGTACAGGTGTAGGTGTGTGTGTGTGTGTGTGTGTGAGAAGTGGCACGCAGCCAAGCTCTGTTTGTGTATCTCATAGTGCTCTGGGGATGATGGTGAAGGGCAGGATGGGGCTGCTGGCCTCGAGCTCCAAGGCGGTGAGGAAACACTCTGTGGCAGCAGCGGCATTTCCCTGAGCCTGCAGCACCTCGCCGAGACTGTTCCACACGTCATGAGCCGTGCTGAGGAGGAGAGACAGAGAAAAGAAAAGACAGACGAGAGGAGAAAGAGGTGAAAAGGAGCGGTAAGACAAAGAAATAGCAGAGAGAAAAGAAGAGTGAGAAGAGAACAGAAAGGAGTAGAGGAGAAGGAAGAGGGAGGGATAAGATGAAGAGGGAGGAGAGAAAGAAAGAGAGGAGAGGAAAAAAAAGTGGAAAGGAGAAAAACAAAGGGGTATGAAAGCAAAGGAGGAGAGGAGAGGATAGGAGGAGAATGGGGAGAGAACAAGAGGGAGCAAATGGGAGAAAGGAGGTGAGAAGAAAGGAAGAGGAGGAGATAATAGGAATGGGGAAGAGGAATGAGAAAAGGAGAGGTAAGGAATGTGGAAAGAGGAGAGGAAATGAAGGAGAGAATAAAGGGAGTGGAGGGAAAGGGGAGAGGAAAAGAGAAGGGGAGGAGAAAAGCGATGAGAAGCGGAGAAAAAGGGGAGAAGAAAGGAGAGGAGATGAAGGAGAGAGGATAAGAGGACGAGAGGAGACAGAAGAAAATTGAGAGAAGCAAGAGAGGAGAAGAGCATGTGGAAAGAGGAGAAGAAAAGAAGGGAGTTGAGAAGATGGAGGAGGGAGGGTATAATGATAAATAAGAAAAGAGGAAAGTAAGGAGAGGGAGATGAGGAGGTAAAGAGGAAAAAGAGGAGAAAAAAGGATAAGAGGAGAGAAAAGAGGGAGGAGAGGAGACAGGAAAGAGAAGAATAAAATGAAGAGAGGAGAGGGAAGAAAGAGGATAGAAGCAAAGGAGGAAGATAGGGACAAGTTGGGGTGGAAAGAGGGAGAAAAGAGTAGAGGAGTAGAAGAGATGGAGGGATAGATCAGATGATGAGGGAAAAGAGGAAGAAGAGAAGATAGGGATGAAAGGCAAGGAGGAGAGAAGAGATGAGAGAGGGATGACAAAATGAGAGGTAAGGGGAGAGGTCAGAAGAAGGGAGAGGAGAGTGAGGGAGAAGAGGAGTAGAGGAGATGGGGAAGGAGGGAAAGAGGGATGAGGAGAGAAAAGAGGAGAGAAGAATGGGGAGATGAGAGGAAAAGGAGGACAAAAGAGAAAGGAGTACAGGAAGATGGGGGAAATAGGGAGACGAGAGGAGGCAAGAGATGGAAGGGAGGAAAGGTAAGGAGAGGAAAGAAGAGAGACAAGATACAAGAAGAGAGGAAGCAGAGGCGATAAAGGAGAGGAATAAAATGAAAAGAGAAAGGAGGAGCACAGGAAGAGAGGAGGGGGGAGAGAGGAAAAGAGGAGAGAAAAGGAGGAGTTTAGGAGATGGAGGAGGGAGAGATAAAATGGGGAGAAGTGAAAGATAGGCAAGGGGAGAAGAGAGAAAGAAGAGAGAAAAGGAGAAGAAGAGATGAGAAAAAGCGGTAATAGAGAAGGAGAGAGGAAAATGAGGAGAGAAGAGGAGAGGGGAGGAAAAGGGAGACGAGAGAGGGAAGAGAGAAAAGGGAAGAGAATGATAGGAGGTGAAAAGAGAGGGAGGAAACAGGATAGAAAGGGAGAAGTGAGACAAGAAACAGGAAAGAGGGGATGACAAGAAGAGGAAATAGGAAAGTAGAGAAAAAGAAATAAAAGGGAGGTGAACAGAAGCAAAAAGAAAAAAGTGAGTTGGGAGGAGGGGGAATAAAAGGGAGGAGGTGGTAAGCAGAAATATGTTGTACGAAGTGCCTTAAAGAATAAAACTTGACACTCTTACACAAAAACTCACCTGTTGACCTGCACGGCGTCTCTCAGGACTTTTTCAGACAGACTGTAGCGCTGCAGCTGGTGCAGGATCAGACCCTGTAGAAAAAGAAGGAGAAACATCCCTCATTATTAGGATGTGTGTAAGCGGTTCAGTGATGCCCTTCGTGTTTTTGGAATTCAGGCAAACTAGTACCTAAAATTTAAAAGCTAAGACCATAAAAATCAATTTTATCCTGTCAGCAAGATAAAAAATGAGGGTGTTTGGTTGAATTTAGGAACATTGTTCAAATGTGTTTGTGAGTCTGAAGAGAAAACAAAAATGAGATGTGTGGCGCTGCCTCTGAGTAAATGCATAAACAAGGACAGAGAGTACAGACTGAGTCTGAACCATTAGGAAACACTGCTCGCTCTCTTCAGATGAGCTTTAACAGGGCTGTCCCAGAGGATTCTGGATAATTACATCAAATGCACAAAACCCCTCTGGGTGTGAGGGCACTGCAGGCGGACAGGAGAAGATTTATGCTCTCAAAGACCAAACACAAAGGCAGAGTATGAGCGTGCGTGTGTGTGTGTGCGCGCGCGCGTGTGCACATTACCAGTCTCTGCATGGTCTTGACATGAGTCGGGTTGATGGACAGGGCCTCCTCGTACCAGCGTTTAGCTTCGTCTATGTTGCCCCTCAGCTCGGCTATCTGCCCTCTCATGTAGAGAACATTGTGGGACGTGGGGAAGAGGTTGGCGGCTTCCTGCGTGCACGCCGTGGCCTCAGCGGGTTTCGACATGCCGATGTACACCTCGGCTGTCCGAGAGAGAGACACAGGGACAGGATGTGACTCCAAAATTATATAATAATTAATATAATTAAGCTATGACCTCTGGAGGTAAAAAAAATTAAGCCAATAAAGGAAGAAGCGCTAAATTTTGCAGCTCCTGGTGAAAAGTAGAGGCTGGCTCTAAAAATGAGTCAGTCAGTCCCCATCAAGTCCCATGTCAATATCCAACTTTACAGCAGAAAATAATATGCTTACAGCCTGCTACAAAACCTTGTTTGGGCCTCTATGGATTGTTTCACCCTTCCTAACAATTCTGAGTAGAGTGAGTATTGGACATTGGATGACAGTGAGAATCTGGATCCATCCTGCCGTGTATTAATGGTTCAGGCTGCTGGTGGTAGCGGTGGTGTTGTGGGAGATTTTTTTCTTGCCACACTTTGGGCCCCTTAGTACCAACTGAGCATTGTTTAAATGCCACAGCCTACCTGAATATTGTTGCTGACCATGCCCATCCCTTTATGACCACCGTGTACCCATCCTCCGATGGCTGCTGCCAGCGGGATAACACACCAAGCCGCAAAGCTCAAATCATCTCAAACTGGTTTCTTAAACGTGACAGTGAGTTCACTGCACTTAAATGGCCTCCACAGTCACCAGATCTCAATCCAATAGAGCACCTTTGAGATGTGGTGGAACAGAAGATTCTCATCATGGATGTGCAGCCGACAAACCTGCATTAACTGTATGATGACTAAAATCTCTGAGGGATGTTTCCAGCACCTTGTTGAATCCATGCAATGAAGAATTAAGGCAGTTCCGAAAGCAAAAACTGGGCCAACCCAATGCAAGCAAGTTGTATCTAATGATGTGGCCGGTAGGTTTATATGTGATTATATAATTCAATTTAAAAAAACAAAACAACCTAAAATTCATCACAACTAAAAAAAAAAAAAAAAAAACAAAACAATAAA
>VUQH01028117.1:4396-27982 GCA_015106775.1 Etroplus canarensis | reverse complement strand
ATTCAACCAAACAAAAAAAAAAAAAAAAATACGAATCCATAAGAAACTGTAGTCTAATTACATACATTAGCTCAGTGGGACATGTTTAGGTTGTGTGGTAATGATGGCAAAGATGTCACAACTCAACTCATCTCCAGAGAGATTTGCTTCCTGAATTTTGATTAGAAATACTCCAGATTTTGGTCGGTAAGTGGCAAATGATGACACCTTAAATGCACTGACTGAACTATAATAAAATAACTTCTGATAAACACTTAATGCACCGCAGGTCTCTCATGGCTTGATTATTTCTGTTTCATGTTGGGCAACAGATCATTTTTGCTCTTGTAGAGCTCCCTCATGGTGTCAGATGTTCATTACGCACAACTTAACCTAATTTTTGTTTATTTTGCAGTTTTTTTATATGTAGATCTTTCAGAAGACGTGTGTGCTTGTTTACATTAAAAATTAATTAAAAGTGACTTTTGGACACTTTTGACAGCCCTACTGCTTTTACTGTGTGACTGCCCTGACATGGTAATAGAAAATAAGGATGGGTACATTTTTCACACTCAGACTGCATCAACGTTAAAAACCCTTTCAACTTTAAGACCAGCTGATGCTTTCATTCTGCTGCCACGATCAAGACCGAATGATACGAGCAGAGACGGAGGAAATGAGCTTGAACTGACTGATTATATTAGCTGTATCGCCAAGCTGGGCATGGCCACCCCTGACAGGAAGCAGCTGGAGAGATAAACAGGAGGACAAACTACCTCTGTCTGAGTGTGTGTCTGCATCTGTTTTTTGTTTTGGTCTGCGAGAGTCTCTGCCTCTCATGCTGAAATCAGAATAAGCAAGGGGAAATCTAATAACGAATAGAGTCCTGCAGGCTGATGCCAGCGCTCTCACTGTGACTGCATATCTGATTGTTTGATGAAGCCGAAGCAACTATCGACCACAACTCATGGCTGAGCAGCTAAAGGAGACTGTGTGCTTCTGTACTTGATGGTTGGTTAAGAACTGATAATTAAATTATTGATAAATATCTATATTATAGCAATTTGCCTGTTAGACTTCACCCAGTCTTGTCTAATCAGGAGTATAGAGTACTACTGATCCAGTGCTTTGTGTTACTATGTAAGGGAAAAGAATTTTTACACTCTGATGCATTAAATCTTTATTAGATCACTTGTGTCTGTTTGCATCACAGATTATGAGCTTTTGTGCTGACAGCGCTAGTCAGCTGTGATTTTTTTCTTCAGATTGTCTTATATGAAGGATATTTCATGTCTGAACAGGTGTGTAGTATTCTACATATTTGAAGAAATCTAAAGGGCCACAAAAATGACACATTAAGGACTGCAATTATTTCAAGAACCAAAGAAAAAAAAGAAACCAAAATAGACCTGCATTTAACCAAAGTCTGTTCAAATATGATTGGTCGATCACACTCAGACTAAAACCAGAAAGCTACTGGGACTTTAAAATCGTTTCCCTTGCTGACAGACTTCTACATATTCCTTTGAAGATGTGTTTATATAGATTAGATTCATGGTAACCTAGTGTTAAGTTGGTAATGACGGGATGGTGTAACTGTGTGAAATTCATCACTGACTGAGCCTGCAACTGTTGTGGTGTATTTTTCCTAAAATTATAATAAATAAGAATGTTTGGAGGCTCCAGTACAACTTTTCAGTACAAGGGAGTGTGGTATACTTTTCCTTTAAGCTGTCACTGTGAAAGCTTCAGCAAAAGTACACCAGGGAAGGTACAAGCTGTCACCGCATACAGTTAAGTCCATAAGTTTTGGGACTATGAGGTTTTTTTGGTAATTTTGCCTCTATACACATCACAGTAGAATTTAAATCAAAATGTCAAAATGTGATTGAAGTGCAGACTTTTACCTTAAAAGGGGTCTGAAAAAAGATATGCATTAACCATTTACAGACATTTTTATACATAGTCCCCCATTTTTAGAGGCTCAAAAGTAAAGGAAGAATTGACTGACAGGCAATTTCATAGGCCTGATCCCTCATTATTCTATGACAAACTAAGCAGATAAAAGCAGCTTAGTTTGTCATGGAATAAGTTGATTCCAAGTGCTGACTTGCATTTAGTAATTGCTCGCTGAAACCCACAATATGAGGTCCAAAGACATGTCAGTGCAAGCGAAAGAGGCCATTGTTAACCTGAAAATCGAAATAAACATATCAGAGAGATAGCAAACACTTCAGGAGTGTCCAAAATAACAATCTGGAACATTCTTTAAAAAAAAAGGGAATGCACTGGCCAGCTGGAGGACAATGGAAGATAATTAAAGTGGATGATCACAGAATTCTTTACTTGATAAGTCAAGAACACTGTTGAGGAGGTAGGTGCATCATTGTCAAAGTTCACAATTAAGAGACACCTTCATGAATGGAAATCTAGAGGATTTACAACAAGGTGCAAACCACTGGCTCCACTCAAGAACAGGAAAACCAGATTAGACTCTGCCAGAAAACATGTAAAAGAGCCTGCCCAGTTCTGGAAAAAAAAACTCTTTGGACAGATGAAACCAAGATGAATTTGTACCAGAATGATGGGAAGAAAACCCTATGGAGAAGGAAAGGAACAGCTAATGATCTGAAGCATACTAAATCATCTGTCAAACGTGGTGGAGGCAATGTTATGGCAGGGACATGTATGGCTGTCAATGGAACCAGGTCACTAGTGTTTACTGATGATGTGACTGCTGACAGAAGTAGCAGGATGAGTTTTGAAGTGTACAGGGTTATGCTCTCTGCTCAGATTCAGCCAAATGCTGTCAAACTGTGGATGATGCTTCACAGTGCAAATAGATAACAACCCAAAGCATTCTGAAAAAGTAACCCAAGAGTTTCCCAAGGCACAGAAATGATGATTTCAACCCAGTAGAGCATGCTTTTCAGTAACTGACAAAAAAACCTGAAGGCAGAGAGACCCACAAACAAGCAGCAACTTAAGACAGCTAAAGTGGTAGAGCACCTTAACAGTTAATGTAATTCTTTTGTTGAACCCTTTGAATTAAAGCTCAAAGTCTGGACTTTGATCACATTTTGACTGCTTGATTTAAAATCCACTGTGGCGGTGTGTGTAATTGTCTCAAAATTTATGGACCTAACTGTATGTGGTGAATGATGGGCAGCAAGACATGTTTGTGCAGAATCTCTTAGGGGGCTGAAGTAAAATAGTACATTTAAGCATACTGATTTCAGGTTCAGTGTCTGTGTTTATGAACCAGCCTCAGGGTACTGTAAATCTTTTATTTCATTTTTGAAGTATTTTCTTTAAACTTTGCTAGATGCTTGAGCTTGGGGCATCTGCTGACCAGAAACAGCGAGGCCAGATATCATCACAAATCATTTTCTTTAATATGGCAACATTAGGTCAGGTAGCAAGCACAGTCTCATAGCTGATCCTAATATTCTTCTGTCAGTAAATTCTTTAAAAAAAAAAAAAATAAAATAAATGTAAAAATGAGGGTGAGGATACCTGCATGCAGCCAGATCTGAGCCAGGGTCATCCAGGGGTGCAGGGGTCCATGTTTGGGGGCACTACTCTGCAGGGAGGAGGCGACCTCGGACAGAGCCTGCTCCACACGACTGGCTGCTATAGATGTAGCGTGCACCGAACCTGAAGGGAGGGAATCAAACCGTCACACGCACACAAACACACCAGCTCCCATATTCAATGACTAACCACTACAGCAGTGCTAAGCGGGGTGATTTGAACTGAACCAAACACAACAGCAGAGGCCACTGATCACCACAACAACATCCACAAAGAAATCATCACCATCAGTGCAATCTTAGTGTTTGGTTGCAGTAAATAGTCTGAGTCCACACTGGCACACGGTTTTCAAACCATTAATGAGTCCACACCAGTCCACACTCTGCAGCACACAGTGTTAAGGCCCTGGGTTAAAATGAATGAGTTAAAACGAATTAGTTTTGCCATCATGCATCACTCTGCTTATTAGTAACTAATAAAAGTGTCACTGTGAGGTTTTTTGTGTCCATTTAAACTATTATTACAGAGGCAAGCATGAAGGACAAACGCAAAACATAATCTGATGATACAGAAAATTTATAACTGATTATTTTTAATTCCACTTTAATGATGACACAAAAAATTTATTTTTTTTCTTGCATAATTTGACAAAAATGTCAAGCTGTCCATGATAAAAGTGTATAACTGCCCGTTAATCTAGTAATTACTGACTCATCCATGATTGCTTAATTCAAATTTAATCAGCAGTGTTTAACATTATCGTTTAAGTTATAATATTCTGTAGACAGTGGATATGCCACTTTAACCCTCAAGCGACCAAGCTATTTTAGTGACTAAAATGACCAACTGGTGTAATTAATGACCCCAGTATATTTTCTCTTCTCACAACTTTCCAATAACCTCACAACACCAGAAATGGGCCAATTCCTGTAAAAACTATGCAAAGTTTTAGAAGTAAACCAATACTACACAATTTGTTAGGTACACCTGTTCAACTGTGCATTAATACAAATATCCAATAGTTACATGGCAGCAACTCAATGCATTTAAGCATGTAGACATGGTCAAGACGACCTGCTGAAGTTCAAAGCGAGCATCAGAATGGGAAGAAAGGTGATTCAAGCGACTCTGAATGTGGCACGGATGCTGGTACCAAATAGGGTGGTCTGAGTACTTCAGAAACTGCTGATCAACTGGCATTTTCAAGCACAAGCATATCTTGGCTTGACAAAGAACAGTCTGAAAAGAGAAAATATCCAGTGAGCGGCAGTTCTCTGGGTGAAAATGCCAGCAGTTAGAGGGGAATGGCCAGACTGCTTTGAGCTGTTAGGAAGGCAATAGTAGCTCAAATAACCACTCGCTTGACCAAGGTATGCAGAAAAGCATCTCTGAATGCATAAAAGGTCAAACCTTAAAGCAAATGGGCGACAGCAGCAGAAAACCACACTGGATGCCACTAAGAACAGGACACTTGTCTACAATTCACAGAGGTTCACCAAAATTGGACAACAGAAGATTGGAAAAATGTTGCCTGGTCTCATATGTCTCAATTTCTGCTTTGACACTCAGGTTGTAGGTTCAGAATTTGGTGTAAACAACATGAAAGCATGGATCCAGCCTGCCTTGTGTCAGTGTTTCAGGCTGCTGGTGATAGTGGTATGGTGTGGAGTATATTTTCTTGGCATGTTTTGGGCTTCTTAGTACCAACTAAGCCACAGCTAACCTGAGTATTTTTGATGACCATGTCCATCCAGTCCAACGTACCATGTCAGAAGCTTTAAAACTGGTTTCCTGAACACGACAATGGGTTCACTGTGTTCAAATTTCTTCCACAATCACCAGATCTCAATCCAGTAGAGCAAGTTTTGAGATATGGTGGCTAGTAATAATATGGATGTTCAGCCAACATATCTGCAGCAACTGTGTGATGCTATCAGGTCAATGTGGACCAAAAACTTTGAGATATTTCTAGCACCCTGTTGAATATATACCATGAAGAACTAAGGCAGTTCTTAAGGTAAAAGGGGGTCCAACCCAATAAAGTGGCCTGTCTGTAGACTGATAAATTCATGGCAGGAACCAAGTTCACAGTTAAAAATAAATACACATCTGGAGTCATAAATAATGCCCCAAATCAGTCACTTAAAGGTTGAAAATAAATAACTGAGCACAAGACTTATGAATCACAAAATTCTCTCTGTTTTGGTTTATTAAACTGTCATATGAATTGCAGCCTAAAGGGATTAAAAATACATAAAAATGTGCCTTTTATACCCTGGTCTAAATTTAAAATGATCTCAGCTGGCTTTAATCTGATAAAGGAAAGATTTCCCCTGCTCGTCTCTTCATTCCGGTTTCCTCTGGCATGTCCTGTTTCTGCATTCCCTTCACTGACTGGATGTTTGTGTGTTGTGGCAGGGAAACCACCCATGTGTAAAAGAAATCTGAGATAAAGGATAAAAAGGAGAAGATTTGAATATTAAGGATTCCTATGAGAGGAAGAGAGTGCCGCTGATAAGTGGATTTGGGGACATGGCAGAAGTATGTGGATGTGAGGCTGAGAATCTTATTTTGTGAGGAGTAATTTATTAGATGCCAGCATGCAGCAGCCCAGCCGAGTGCAGCACAACATGGGCAGGATGACATGTATTGTTTCCTAAATTAAACTGCTGATGGTGAATTGTTAAACATCTTTTGATTGCAAAGGTTGATTTTCTCTTAGACTGATGGAATTTCTCTCTCTTATCTCTCCATTTATTTCTAGCTTGCTTCTTTTTCTTTTAAATAGGCAGTGGGTCACATGGTCACCACAGTGAAAGGAAAGTGCTACGCAGTTATTCGAGGTTTAAGGAGTTATTGAAAGAAAGTGGCACTGAATCCCAGTTTGTGCCCATTATACACATTTTATAAGCATTTCTGGTACAGCACTCATCTTTTCACCTTACATATCCTTGGACCAATTCCATTCTCATTGTACAAGCTGTGATCTATATCTTAGAAAAGGTCAATAAAAATCTAAGTTGATTTAAATGAGGCATATCTCTCCTTCAAGGTCATCTTCTCATGTGCCTGTGAATGTTTCTCAGCAATGTGGCTGTTTTCAGATCCCTCAGTGGAAGTCCCATTATGGCTTCTTGTACATTTTCCTATGGGAAGGGGTCTGGATCTCCTCCAGTGTGTCAAAAAGGGAGGAAAATTTGGTGAGTGGGTCCAGGTGGTGAACCAAAACTGTGTTGGTGTGGCTAAAAAGAGTCCCGTGTCTGTGATGACGCACTATGGCTCATATCATTTCCCCTGAATGTTCTCCCTCTAATGCCAGTGGGAGGAGACACAAGTGGGAGTTCTAGGATCCCTGTGTACAAGGAATACGCAGGGACCACAAACCAATGTACTCCTAGTGCTGGTTTAAAGACTGGATAAACTGGAGGGTTGTATCAAGAAGACTACCAGGAGTTAAATCTGTGGCAAATGACAAATGTGGATTCATCTGCTGTGGTAACCCCTTGGGGGAAAAGGGAGAGGCTGAAAGCACCTACGTATTCATTCATTTGAATTAAAATGGGCTTAAAATTAGCAGTGTGACCTGACAGATGTCCTGACAGGCAACTGGAAGTGATTGCCAACGTTGAGACGAACTCTAATACCAGCAGGTGAGCTCATGGTGGCTACATCTATCATTCATACCAAGTGGAAAACCCTAATGAATGTTGGAAATGAAACGCTGAGAACCCGGCTGGTATGCCTTGGCCTTTAATCAAACGCCATTTGACCCTAACCACAGATCTTCTACCCATCATAAGTATTAACCACACAAAGTTTGGTAAATCCAGCAAACAATTCAGCTCCTTAAGTGTTGTAATAACATTTGCAACCAACAGACGGAGAACTCGAAAACATAATGCCTCTGAGACAGAGGCATATTAAAGAAGAGCATGCTCTTGGTGTCACTTGTAGCCTGACGAGCTGGCTTCAGGTGAGGAAAATGTGCACTCCTTAAGTGAAAACTGCTGGGACATAGCAGGAAACGCAGCTCTCATCACCAATGATGATCCTTCAGACAAAATTCAGGTCAGTTTGAAAGACAAGTTGACATTTGCTCTGCACAGTTTTGTGATCTGTGGTGAAATCACACTTCCGCTGAAAAACACAAGCTGCACTGGAGAAGATGACCCTAAAGAGCATATTGGTTAAAATTTCATAAGGTAAGGCTTTTGATTTTTAGTGACCTGTTCTAGGAAGATTTCTTTGCTGTAGTCCATCAGGTAACTCTTCAAAGGGAATCTATTAAAACTGCTATGCTGACGATACACAGCTATTATTCTCTGATAAACCTAAACGCAATTAATGCTTCATTTCAATCACTCCAAAATGTCTTCAAAATGCTTCACCTCAGTCTTGGGGCTGAACACATAATCCTGACATATTCATTTCATCTGCTAAGAAGCTTGGTCTTATTTTAATAAGCATTTAAAATTTCAGTTTCACATCTCATCCAACAAAATTAAACCTATCAGCCAATAACTTCTAGTACATACTAATACTCTCCGCACTAGATTACTGTAACTCAATGCTCATGTTAAGTGCTTTGAATGTGCAGTAAGAGGGGAAAACGCCATCTAAATATTAGCTAATTTACCATTTACATGCACAACTGAGTATCCTTAGCTCACCTTCAACAGGTCCACATCATACTTATTCCTGCCTCAGTTGATTAAATTCATTTGAAAATGTTTGTGGCGTAGTGGTTTTTACATTTGCCTTACATGCAGAAGGTCCCTGGTTCAATTTCAGGCGGGGACACAAACCCGTCCCACCATGGAGGGTCATATCACAAAGGGCATTTGTAGTAAAACCCCTTCCAAATTACCAGTGTGGATTAATCCGCTGTGGTGATCCCTTGGGGAAAAATGTAAGAGAACAGCTGAAGGTGGGTTATATTTAAAGCTCAAAATTTCTAAAACCTATTCCAGCAGTTGTCCTTTAAAATAAAGCAGAAAGTATATATTTTAATAATATATAACAAAGCAAAGTTAGAATTTATTTTTTACAAATGCTTGAATATATATTTATATGTGTACACTTATTCTTGAATGAAACACTTTGCTTTTTTACTTTTTATAAATAATTTTTTTCTACTTTTTATAAATAATTATTATTAATCCATCAACTGACAACACTGGACAATGTTTTGCTTAAAATATAAAAAATTATTCATACACTCCCTTTCAAATCTCCATACCGACTGTCCCCAAAGCATTTAAAAATGCACCAAAACTCTAAATAAATTAAAGGAATAAGTCGACTTAAAGAGGGGAAAAAAATAAAACGAGTCACTGTGCAGTAAGCTGGTCAGTGTGTGTTTCCCCTCTGGGATGGATTGTAAGGTTAATCATACATTTATACAATTTGTACAATCATTAATTTGTAGTAAATGCCTCAGGATAAGAAAGTGAAAACAGAATTGAAGATCTGTGGAATATGACAAAAACCCAAGGCATTCCCTGGCTTTAAATGATGTGCTGCAACAAAACTGATCACAGGATCTCCACCTCACTTGTACTACGGACATTTTCACTGAGCAGTGCAGTCATTTCCTGACTCACTAATATCCACTATCATTTGTCTGTCTGCTGCTTACTACTGTCCCATGCACTTCCTCTCCTCCACTGGCTGCAGTTTTTTGTCTTCACCCCTATGTTTTTCTGTTTTTGCCTGTTACTCTTGTTTGTGTTACATACTATGTTATTCATACAGTGTTCGTTATAACACATTATGCCATCTGTGATTGTACACAGAATTTATGGTGTGTTTAAATGTTTTCAGACATATACTGCTGCCACCATTATAAGTAAGAATTGTAATGACTTCCTGGGTTAAAAAAAAAAAATGTAAGTTAAATAAAAACACCACCACACAACACCCTGAGACCCTGTGTCCATCCCCTAATACGTCAATAAGTTTTTGGGACCATGAGGATTTCCTGTACAATATCAGGAAGGTGTTTTTAACATTGAGGCTGAAATAGCTTAGTTAATATCTACATGATATTTAAGTTTTTAATGAACTGGGTTATCCCATATAAATCAAATCTGAGGAAAAGTTCCCACCTTATTTTTTGTGCCGTAACTTTACTATATTTAAGGAAGCCATGCTAAATTTTATCTTCATACTATTAATATTTTCCAAGTTACAGGCCCTCGACACAGGTTGAAGTCTGGTGCTTTTTAATTCATGTTTTTCCCAAACACATCTGAGCCCTTATAACTTGAAAAGTACAGGAGATAGCCACATAAAACTTTGTGTTTCTCTGTTAAAACTGCAACCAAATCAACTTACCCCCACTTCAAGTGTCCCAGTTTAAAGCTGAAATCAAAATTTTGTAAAGAATTTTTTTTTTCTATAACTATATGATGCACCAGTTTCAGTAAATGGCAGAAACAGATACTGGTACCCTAGATATTTTTAAATTGCTTTTTTGATAATTCAGTGGGGAAAAAAAATGGAAAATTGCATTTTTGGTAAAATTTCAAGAGTCCGGTCACCATGTGGGATAGATGGATGGTCAAAACAAGATCTCCTTTTTACCTATATTTTGAGACCAGGTTCCTTCAAGCTATATCTCCTTCTGGACTTGAATTGGTTTTTAAGTTATGAGGGTCCAGTTAAATGAATTCATTAACAATGAATTAATTTATAAACTAAAAAGTGCCAAATTTCGACCCACACCTACAGTTGTGAATAAAATTACAGCCCTACTGCTTCCATAGGAATTAAGAAGAGCGGCCAGGTGCTGCTAATTACATGTACTTGATTTACTGATCAGTCAGTCACTTATACAAAAGCAGAAATTTTGGCAGTTTGCTGGTCTAGAGCATTCAGTTGTATGTTAACACAATGCCACAATCGTACCAGGAGTGGACATCCCAGCAAATTCACCCCAATATCAGACCATGCAATGCTCAGAGAAACTGAAAAAAACCCAAGAGATTTTACAGGCCTCTACAGAATCCACAGGCCACAGTTAACATTTTAAATGTTAAAGTTCATGACAGCACAATTATAAAAAGACTGAGCAAGTATGGCTTGTTTGTAAGGGTTAGCAAGAGAAAGCCTTTTCTCTCTCAAAAGAACATGGCAGCCCAGCTTAGGTTTGTAAAGAGGCATCTGAACAAACCGCAAGACTTTTGGAACAATGTCCTTTGGACAGATGAGACAAAAGTGGAGATGTCTGACCATAATGCACATGTTTGGTGAAAACCAAACACAGCATAAACATCTCATACCAACTGTCAAGGACCTGGGCACCTTGCAGTCAAACATGAAATCCTCTGTATACCAAAGAATTCCAGAGTCAAATGTGAGGCGATCTGTCTGACAGCTTAAGCTTGGTCATGCAACAGGACAATGATCCCAGGCACAGCAGCAAAGCTACTACTGCAACACCTTGATTCTTTCTTTTTTTTTTCTCCTCATGCGAAGTCCAGACCTCAACCTGACTGAAATGCTGTGGCAGGACCTTCAGAGACCTGTGCATAAAAGAATGCCTGCAAATATCAATGAACTGAATCAGTGCCGTTAAGAAGAGTGGGCCAAAATATCCCCACAATGATGTGCGAGATTGAAGTCATACAGAAAATTATTACAAGTCATTTCTTGTAAAATGGTTTTACAAGCTACTGAATCAAGGGGTGCACTTACTTTTTACATGACTGTATGTACTTTGAGGGCCTAGAACTTACAAAATTTTCTTAGCGTCAAGATAAACTTTTGTATGACTTCATTAAATAAATTAAAGTTATCGTACAAAGCTGATTCTGAGGAGGTCTGGTGGGAGGTAATCGCTGACTGAAGGTTCAGATTTGGCAGACAGAAGTGCTGGAACTAAACCTAATATCAAAGAAGTGGCCTGAATATCTTCTGAATGCGCTACATAGAGTTAGCCCAGTTTAAACAGAAGCAAGCCAGCTAACCCTTTGATAAAAGCTGTACAGTGCTGATAAGGCTTCTCTCAAAAATTGACCCTACATGTCACTTTCTTATTTATTTCCTTCACATACTTTCCACAGTGGTTTGTCAGATTTCAATCAGATTACAACATTTATAACGTGCCTCATACTTGTAGTGCAGTTCTTATTTGTCATAAAAATAATATGCCACAGATGATTTGATTTAGGAGCAGAAAACTGTTTCCAGACTCCTTTCTGGTGAGGATTTTGGTCTCTCTTGTTTTACTAGAAAGGAAAAAATGTGTTTGCCTTTTAAACCACAATGTGCTGGAAAATAACACCCTCGTGTACTTATATTGTGCTGTAAAACAATCCAAACAAGTTTATTCCCCAAACACCCTCATGCTGCTTTAATGTGACAACATGCAACATGACTGAGATCTCCCTCTAAGTCTCCCTATAAATCAGATACCAACATGATAAAAAAAAAAAAAAACCCAGCTCTCCTGTAAAGTCGCTGCAGATGTCACCTTAAAGCAGGAGATATATGTACATAATCTCTTCATACAGATATGGCACATATATCTTGACCTCTTTGGGCAAAACGCAGGACAACAGGGAGCAATGGTAGACAGAAGAATGGATGGAAAAAAGAAGGTCAGATGGAGGTTAGATGGCTACTTACAAACAGAAAACATGGAGGAAAAACCAAGAGTGTTAGCGTCCTGAAGGCCGCCTTGAAAAAACGAAGGGATGAAAGAAACAGAAAGACGATTGTTAATGATTAAAAGAGAGAAAGAGACAGAAGAATTATCCAAATCATGAAGGCAGAAAGGTGTGCTGATCCACAGAAGGTAGTCTGCACCCCCCCTCCGAGGAGGTTATCATTCTTCAGAGTCCTTTTAGACCACATAACCGGTGAGCCGCTTCCATTTGTTTTCATTTGCTTCCTATTACTGTAATTTGATTAAATATGTATAGAGGGCCGAAACTGACCAAATCATAAATATATGTTTCCCACAGAATGAATGGCAACTACACAAAACGCAGTTTCACCTGATAAATGAAAAAAATAAATATAAATAAAAATGACACCTGGCACCCCACATAAAGTGGGAAACACAGAAATAAAGAATTAAAAGGGAAAAACTTTAAATAAATAAAATTAAATTAAATAACCAATTATTTCTTGCATTAAAAGCACAAAAATTTACATTAAAAATGAAAAAATGTTTGTATGAAATTCTTTTATTTATTTCATGAATATTTCAATTTTAGATTTTATTTATTAATGCATATATGTACGGATTTATTTACTGAATTTGCAGCTCCTCCTTATAAATGATACAGTAAATAATATGCTATTAAATGGTCTAAAAATTATTTAAAATAAATATAGGGATAAGTTTTTACAATGTGTCCTAAATATCTCTCTATATTTTAATTATTTCTATATTTTTCACCCTGTATAAAATTCCCCAATTTCTTTACCTACATCTTTTTTTTTGTCCTGAATGACTGTGAATGATAGCCCAATAATTTGCATACTAAAGAAAAAATGCAAGAAGAAATGTAAAAGGAAAATACAGAAAAAAAATAATTTGGGAGAAACAAACAGAAGGAATTACAAAGGAAAATTATACATCAATAAATACAATTAAAACAGGAGAAACAAATTTAAAAGTTTATTAAATGAATTTAAAAGTTAATTAACTTTTAATTTAACTTTTATTTTGACAGTTTCGGGCCTCCATAAATAAATGCTTACCTAGGGGCATATGTATTACCAATAGCCACTATGTTTAATCTACTAAATGCCACAGCCAGTTTTCCACCAGTCATGAAAGCTTTCTATTTCTTATAGCTCACTGAGATTTTTTAATAAAACAAATCATTCATACAAAAACTCCTAAAGTAAATAAATAAATCCATTACATTTTTAGTCACCAATCACGATGACTGACTAGCTGTCACCATTCTGTGGGCAGCTGAAAAAATAATCATGTTCCAAGAAACAACCATTATTATTATCATCATTAGTAGAAGAGGTGGCAACAAGAACAGACAACATGAAAACTGGGAAACATGACAAATTATGTTGGCTGAAATAGAAACACTGTGATAGAACATAAAAACAGACAGATGTGGAGAGAGTACAGCTGTGATCTGTAAAAAAATTATTTTCGCTAACATCAAAAAACAACCCAGCTAAACTCCCTAAATTCCAGCTGAATAAAATCTGAGTGTGTGGTGTATAAGTCGCAACAAATGCAAAGCAAATGCATCAAGACTCAGCTCAAAAAGTATGTGCAAACATACTTGGATATACGGCAGCTCTGAGGAGTTTGCGTGAGCCAATGCTCCATAAGGGTTAGTTAGTTAAAGTTTCCTCGTCCAGGCTTAAACAAGTCACTCAAATTCAAGACTCACTCCAGTCTCAGTGAGGTTAAAAGCACAATAAGGCTCTGTGGCTGCTCATAAGAAGAGCTTTCTGAGTTATTGGACAGTTTAAACACTGCAGCACACTATATTCAGTCTCAGAAACTGACTATTGTTGCCTTTAAGTGAGAACATAAGGGCTCTTCATAATTCAGACGCAGGTAATTGTAATACCCTCTTCAAAAAGTACAGAAGCATTTTTGCACTTCGAAGCTTTGTGTTTTATCTTAAAACCTTCAGGAGTATTCAAAGGTGTCAGGATTTGGTGCTGCTCCTGTCCTTTAAATATCAGTAACGCTCTTGGCAATATTAAATTAATACTGTAATATTAGCAAATAGTCTCACAGCTATCTACAGTACAAGAAATTTGATGATAGCACTTTTAACGAGCGCCAAATGTACAGTGCTGTGCAAAAGTCTTGAGCCACCCCTCGTTTCTTTACGTTTTGCTTCCAAGAAGCCAGACTTCCCAGTTCTTTAATTGAATCCATGAAAAATGCCAAGGATAAAGGTTTGACAGGCATAAAACAGTATTTTTGCACCAACAATATGATTTCCAAAGACCTACTAGCTAAAAACTTGATGTACTTCGGCATAGTGTGCAGTGTCTAAAGAATTTCAAGAAACTTGACAAGTGGAAGACAAAAGAAGCAGCAGGCCCAAAAACCTATCTACAGCAGATAAACAGTAAAGTCATGCCCTTAAAAAATACAAAAACAAATCCAACAAAGATCTGACACAGGACCTGAGAGATGCATCTGGCCCTTCAGCTGATCCATCTACTATCCTCATCAGAAATGGCCTCAATAGAAGATATATACTTTATATTTACAGATCCCTTAATAGGTAAACACAACCAAATCTCAACATTCCTGTTGTTATGTACACACACACACGCGCGCGCTTTTGTCAGACATGTAGTTCTGAATGATCCACAAACACAGAACGAGTGACATGCAGTGGTGAGAAGTAAGAGACACAAGGCAGCCTATTATAGGTGCCAAGGAGCACTGCTGGGGTTGGGTGCTCAAGGGCACCTCGTCAGTGCTCTAAAGTGTACGACAAGAAACCATTCTTAAGGAAGGGAAACATGGGAAAATGCTGAGGTATGCAAACTACTCAAGCACTTGTCTAGAAAAAAAACTATCAGTGGAAACAGGTCTTATGGAATGATGAATCCAAATGAAAGATTTTTGGTTCATACCCTCCTCAATATATACGGAGGTGGTCAGAAAAGAGCTATTACAATGAATATACTTTGGGGCTACATTGCAGCCAGCAGTGCTGAGGAATTAAAAATCAACAGAAATATGAATGTAGAAAAGTTCTGTTAGATTTTGCACCATCATGCAATACCATCAGTTCGATTCCAGGTGGGGGCACAAGACCCTCTCCCCGTGGAGGGATGCGTCAGGAAAAGCATCCAGCGTAAAACCTCTGCCAAATTACCAATGCGGTTTAATCCGCTGTGACGACCCCTTGGGGAAAATACAAGAGATGCTGAATGCAGACTCATTTTTCATCATGACAGAGATCCCCAATACATTCCCAATGCAGTAAACGCCTACCTGGATAGAAAAAACACACAATGGGACACTATCAGTCATGGATTAGCTTCCCCAGAGCCCAGACCTCAACATTATTGAAGCAGTGTAGGATCATCGACAGAATGGAACAAATAGCACCCAACATTCAAAGAAGAGCTTTGGAATATCCTTCAGGAAGTCTGGACTACTATTCCTGAGTACGATTCCTTAAAAGTACTTAAAGAAATGACAGTAAAGCTTGCCTATAAGAGAGTCGAAGAATAAAGGTGGTAACACCAAATATTGACTTTCAAGATTGTTATAATTGTACAAACAAAACGCTTTTTGCCTCATGTGCTGTATTTATTTTTATGCACATGTTCTGATAAATACTTAAACCTTTTTCCAATTTTCCTAGCAACATATTATGAAATGAGGTGTAGCTCAAGACTTTTGCACAGTACTGTACCACTAAAGAAATACTGAAGACAAGCTGCATTTGTATCTCAATTTATAATAATAATAATAATAATAATAATAACAATTCAGGCTGTGTCAAGTATAATAAGGTAAATTTAGATCTTATAACTAAGAGCAGTCACAACTTACGTAGCTCTGTTTGGCAAAAATATTCACCTAAACATGCAAATTAACTAGTCAGAAATCTTTCCACACCATGCTACAGGCTGAGCGGATGTGGAGGCAGATTACAGTTGGAGGACAGCTGGCGGACAATGCCGTGGTTGCAAAAGGAGTGAGTCCTGGTCTTGGTGGGTGGAGGTAGAGGAGGGAGGGAAGGGGGAGAGGAGGGAAGAGGAGGGAGGAAGGATGGGTTTTTGGGAGGAGGAAGAGGAGGAGGCTGGAGGATGAAGACCGGGGAGGAGGGGGTGGATACGGTGGACAGGGAGGTGGGAGAGACTGGTTCAAAACCAGAGAGGGAAGAGGAAGAACCTGAGACTTAAAAAGAGGAAATAAAACAGAAATGAGTGAAATTAATGAAGGATTACAGAAAGGACAGAAACAGGCCACTGGCTCATAACTTTTTTGAAAGAATATTTTCAACCTTTTCTTGAGATTACAAATCTAGATTACAGGAAATCTGATTACTTTATAGATGTTTTCCACTGATATCACTAAGAAAGGTCACCAAAATAATTACATGTGATTGAATCTATGTTAACTGATGAACATTAAGCATAGGGAGGCCTTTTGTATGTCTGTACCTACCTGTCTCAGGATCACTGAAGTCAGGCAGAGTCATTGCGTTGAGCTGTCGCCTGTCTGCTATGGCTCTATCCAACAGACTGCTGCCACGCCCTGAATCACTGCCACAAAACACATATACATATGTAAACACAGGGAACAGAAAGACAAAGCTTGGGCTGCTGAGCAAACATGGCCTCCAAAACAAAGCGATAATAAAGCAGTTTAGTTTCGTAGTTACATTTTGCTTTTTTTTTAGTTAGCTGAAGCTTTAAAGGACCACAGAAAAACCATGCTATTAATGACACCTGTAGCTGTTAAGTGAACTGAGAAGACACAAGACTGTCCTGCACAATTATGTTGCACTACTTACGTACTGTATGTTGTACAACTGAGAGATACAGAAGAAATTACAGCTAGAAGACGAGCCCGCATGGCCTCAAAATGTAGATAAAACTAAGACCTTTAACCTTCCAGCCATCTATCCAACAAGGTGATCTGACCCATCTGAAGCTTACCCAAAATGCTTTTTTTTTAAAATCAGAAAACACATCAAACATGAAGGACACCAATACTCGTTTCTGTTACTCTAGGCCACAGATATTAAATTGGTGGAGGTTTGCTACATGGGCAAAAGTAATGAGCCACACCTCTTAATCACTGAATTCAGGTGTTTCACTCAGTCCCATTGCCATAGGTGTAGAAAAATCAGGCACCGAGCCATGCAGCCTGCCTTTACAAACATTTGTGATGAAAGAATGGGTCGTTCTAAGGAGCTCACTGAATTCGAGCATGGTACTCTAAGAGGATGCCACCATTGCGACAAGTCAGTTGGTTAAATTTCTTCCCTTTTAGATATTCCAAGATCAGCTATAAGCGGTATTATTGTAAAGTGGAAGCATTTAGGAACTACTGCAACTCAGCTATGAAGCGGCAGAGGACTTAAAGTTACAGAGCAGTGCTAAGGCAAATATTGCACAAAAGTCACCAACGCTCTGCTGACTCAATAAATGCAGAGTTCCACATGTCCTCTGGTATTAACATCTTTACAAAAACTGTGCGTTGGGAGCTTCATGGCACGAGTTACCACGGTCAAGCAGCTGTTTGCAAGCCTTATATTACCAAGCACAATGCCAAGCATCAAATGAGGTGGTGTAAAATACGCCACCACTGGACTGTGGAACAGTGAAAATGTGTTCCGTGGAGTGACCAAACACACTTCTCTATCTGCAATTCTGATGGGTGAGTCCCAGGTTGGTGAACGCCAGGAGAATGTTAGCTGCCTGACTGCACTGTGTAAATTGCAAAGTTTGGTGAAGGAGAGATTATGCTGAGGGGTTGTTTTTTTCTGGGGCTGGGCTTGGCCCCTTCATTTCCACAAAGTTGAAAGCACAGAATTGTCCGAAATGTCTTAGTAAGATGAAGCCATGAGACTTCCCTTCACTGGAACTGTTTGAGGAAGACCCTGTTCTGTTCTGCTGACTGTGCCCCAGCACACAAAGCAAGGTCCATAAAAGGCATGGCTGGAAAAATTTGCAGTGGTAGAACCTGAGTGGCCCGCACACATCCCTGACTTCAACCCCATCCAACACTACTGGAATAAACTAGAATGGAGGCTGAAAATTAGGCCCTTTCATCCAACATCAGTGTCTGACCTACCAAATGCTCTTCTGGATGAATCTGCAAAAAATCCCAGACATTCTCTAAAATCTTGCAGAAAGCATTCCTGTTATCATTGTAAAGGGGGGTATCAAGTCCATAGTAATGCCTCTGGATTTAGAAAAGGATGTGATAAAAGCTTGTGTAGGTGTATTGTGTAGGTAGCTCAATACTTTTGTCCATACAGTGTATAGCTTATTACAATTTGGACAAAGTTGGTTATAGACAAAAAAAAAAAATCATACTGAATAAAAGCAAGATTTTGGCTTTAGGTCATGACACTTGGAGATGTGATTTGCTTGCAGTTTTTAAACTGAGATTAAATGTGTTTTACGCTCTGGAAAGTTCATGTGGATATCTCCTGCACTCATGAAGTCATGAGGGTTTAAAAATGCTGGAAAATGCAATTCAAAAGTGCCACATTTCATCCCACTCTCATGTACTCTGAGTGCCTGTAACCGAAAATATTCATATTATGAAAGTGACTGCATGGCTTCATTAAATATACTGGAATGACCCTGCAGAAAGCAAAGAATAATCATAAATCTGCATTGTGGCAATACATGATGTACTGCCTGGCATCAAGTTAGAATCATGGATCACATTAGTTGGTAGTTTGTTGACATTAGTGATTAGTAGACACCGATTTTATGGTAAACTTCCTCACTGTTGATGCTGGGAGTGGCACTCAGGAGTGAGCATAAACGTCACATCCTTTGGATTTTCGCAGAAAATTTGACCCGAGTCCTTCGCAAAGAATTTACTCCACAGGCTGTTAGAGTCAACAGAAAGAGTCAGGGAAGGTCTCATTTCTTTTAAGTAATATGATAATCTATTCAGACATTAGCAATAAAACTGTACAATACATTAAAAAATTACTTCGGTCTGAACTTATACAAACTAAAGGTTTTAACTGGTGAAGTTTTGACTAAATATTCACAACAAAATTGAAGTAAACTTGATGGTATGTAAAGCAAACACACGTGACAATGAGCTTGAAGAACTATGTATACTGAAATGTTCTTATTAAACTTCACCAGAAATTACAAATTTTTGAATGTAAATGCCTTTAGTTTAAATGAAGAACTTGTCAGAAAGCATTTCACCATGAAAACACTCGGTGGTTTAGTCCAATCCAACAATAATACAATGTCTACCTTCATGAAGGTTACGATTTTTGTTGAAACTGTTTCAGAGAGTTGTCAATTCAACACTTTTAAAAAATAATAATAAAAAATTTCATCCTTCCAGTTTATCTCAGTAAGGTTTGGCTAAGCAAACAAAGACATATATACACAAAGCACAAACAAAAAATGTGATTTTCCCTTTTTATATTTGGTGGCCAGCCCTTTCAAGGTAGTCCCCTTGTGCACCTCTATGCCTCTTTGACTTTGTTACAGCAATGACCCTTCAACCTTAACTTTATTTTGGGGAAGAGGATGACATCTCAGCAAGCTAAATCTATGGGGAAGACAGCTGTGTGTTAAACTAGTGCGTTAAAATGCACAATGAGAAACTGTGTGAGTGTCTCACCTGAATGTTATTCTTCAAACTCCCAGGGATGCTAGAATAAACTCAGCGCTGAGTCTCACGCTGGGGAACAAACTCATGCACAACACCACGCAAATTAAAGAAAACAACGAGCCAAGTCCTAAAATGACATACTTTAAATGGACTTTAAATGCGCATGTGCAGGCAGCTAGAATGGGACTTCTAAGGAGTGATAAGCAAAAGAACTAGGAGTGACATTAAAGAAGATAGTTACCAAATTTAAATCACGTATAAGTACAGTCTCTGAAATTTTTAAAACAGAATGGTGTTTAGGTTTTCTTA
Organism: Etroplus canarensis; assembly: GCA_015106775.1. NCBI lineage: Eukaryota > Metazoa > Chordata > Actinopteri > Cichliformes > Cichlidae > Etroplus > Etroplus canarensis. The sequence goes on along the minus strand of VUQH01028117.1, from coordinate 7,863 downwards.
AAGCTCTAGTTGTAGATGCTACAGCTATGGTGTTAGAAATCATGGAATCCACTTCAGTTTTTTCTTTAAAGACAGGGCAGGGATTCCAAAAGTGAGAAGTTCAGGGTATCTAACCCACATCACAAAAATAACTAAAAGTATTCCACACTATTAAAACAAAGCCATGGGACTTTGAATTGAGTGTTATTCTTCATTTTGATGCAGAGACTATTTAGTTTCTCTTGACTGTTGAAATATTGTAACTGACAGTGAAATGGAGAGGTGGCTACTCTGGTGACTACCTTTCTCTGGGGCTTAAGCCCCTGTCACACCTTGATGTATGACATATGGAAAATTTGGCGAATACGTTGGCATACGTGGAATAAGTTACTGGTAAGATTTGTATAAGTTAAGAGCATGCTGAAACATGCTGGTACACGTCATAGTATGGCGAGGTCACTGAAAATTTTTGGGCATGTACAAAATTTCCGACGTTAAACCAGTGTATAGCTCATTACGTCCTGCATGCACGGGCCATAAGTTGTAGGTAAATTAAGTGCTCGTTGACACACGTTCACACACATTACTTGTAAGTTACTCATAAGTCGAAATACATCGAGATAATGTCTAGTGTACCCAAAACTTATTTCTAACCTATGAGTAATGTGCTTTGAACCTATATGTAACTTATAGCAAACTTATCTCTAAGTTATTGACATATGTAGACGTAGTTGATGTGTTCCGGACGACCACAGAACTTACTGAAGTGTTTCTAACTTATAGCTACCGTATAATGGCATATTGACAGTTATCAAAACGTTCTATACAAGTTACTAATACGTTATGTATACGTCTAACTTGTTATGGATACGCTATGTATACGCCCAAGGTAACATTGATAGTTCTGCGTATGCCAGCGTTTAGGGAAATGTCGGCATACACTGGTTAAATTGTCAAGGTGTGACAGGGGCTTTACCAGTGTTAATTTAGGCCTATGTGTTCATTAGAGATGTAATTAAAGGTTTGTGTAGGCAACACAGGAATTTAAGCTTCCAATGTCATGAACCACATCTAAGTTTAGGGAGCCTGACAGGGAGGATTTTTTTTTTTTTCGGCTACGTACTAGTTTTAGCCTAAAGCGTCACGTCAATCCTGCCTTCTGTCCCCTGGCTTCCTGTACATTTTCAAACTGATATTAAGATTTTACTTATCACTTCTAAAGAGCATGTCTGGGCCTGGCCCCAAGCTAAATAATAGACAAAAATGTTGATAAGCCATGAAAATGAGCCATGTAGTAGCTTCAGATCTTCGGCTTCCAGAGTCATGGCTTAAATCTAAAGGTGGTTGTGTCTGTACCATCAGGCTTTGGAACAACGTGCCTGAGGAGATAAGGCTCACAAAATCAGTGGTCTCCTTTAAATCAGTTCTTAAAACTAATTATGGCTTTACTGTGATTCCATCACATGTGATGCCTTTTACTGTACTTCAATTGTCCTGTTTATGTTGTTGTTATTAATTTACCCTGAGTATTTTGCTTTGCCTGCCTGTCAAAGGACTTTATTAAGTCTATTTATTATCATTAGTATTATTTACGGAGTGTGTGTACCTGGGGTTGGTAAGATTGTAAAAGCTCTTCCAGATCTGCAGCATGTGTTTACAGGTAAGCAGAGCTTCTTCTGGTCCTCTACACATTGCCTCCAACTTCACCTTGGTATACAGCAAACTGCAACACACACAAACTCACACACACACACACACAAACTACAGGTTTCAAAACATTTGGGATAAAAAGCACCATGTAAAATGAAAGACGTGCAACTCCTTGAAGTTCTGCTTTTGAATGTCTGCCTTTCATGTCTCAAACTTGAATTGTTTTGATAGGGTAAATGGACTGGTTCTTATATAGCGCTTTTCTACTTATATGTACGTAGTGATTTCATCTTTTTATGACTGCATTACCTGTCTGGACACAGCAAGCTGCAGTGCCAAGTAGAAAGCTGCCAGATGGTCAGTAGGAGACAGACTCTGAGCTCTACAAATAAGAAGAGAAAGAAAGAGATGTTGTGCTCAAGCCATACTAAATAAAAAATTAAACATGATTAGATTAAACTTTAAAGATCCCTGTGGGGAAATAGGGTCGGTGCAGCAGCAAAATTGTGAAAAGGAAAGCAAATACAGAGAGGGAAAACAATCTGATAAATCATAAAACCTGTCCCTCTGAGACCATATTTATAGATGAAGGTTGTTTAAGGACACAACTAAGTCCCAAATCAAACACTGTGCACAGATTAGTAATAGCAAAAGCATGGCAGGTCAAATATATAATAGTTTGATAGGGTAGTAACTCACTGCTTGCTCTGTGACAACATAAGAGGAAATTGTGGGTGTAAAAAGAAAATAGAGCATCACAGCACAGTCCAAACCTCTGGAAGGCTCCCAAAGCTTTCCTCTGGTACTCCTCCTGTGTGCTTCGCAAAGATGCTAAAGAGTTGCAGAGATACAAACACAAAGATACATTACACAACAACACTGTATATGAACCAGTCCAATTTTTTTTATACATTTTTCTTTTCATACAACAAAACATCCAGGCTAGAAACAGAAACAGATTAGTGCACCATCTTATGTAAACAAGCATGTTTGGATATTTGACAAATTTCATACTACTAAAAAATTTTCAAGCTGATTTTTTTCTAAATGTAATAAGGTGTGGTCAGAAAGTCCCATGACTGTGGCCCTGATCAAAAGCAGAAAACAGACTAGATTTACAGCGGTGTTTCCAGGAGATTTGTTTAAAATGACACTGTACGAGAGGAACCGAGACCCAGTTAGGGGAGGCCTAAAAATGCCAAATGAAAAGACTTGGAAAGTGGCTGAACTTTCACAAAGTTCTAATGATTGTAATTGTGGCTGGGCCTCCACACGGATGCCCCATAACAACATGGTGGTCACATTGAAGCAAATCGTGAGGTAATAGAGTTGACAAAATGCAGTCTGGTTAAAGCCACAAATATTTTTATTTCATTCAGTCGTAGAAGGAAAGAAGAGTTTCTCACAAGTCATTTGTTTTAAGTTCCACTTTGCAAAGTAAAGGAGTCTGAGAATGGACAGTAGTGTCTTCTTTTTCTTCTTGTAAATTTTATTGGCAGTTGGCAAACAACAAAATGGTGCATTACTGCCACCAACTAGTATCCTGTCCACCCGTGTCATCCCCGTCCACCCTTTTATACTGTACAGACTTACCATCAGTGGCTTTGAGGCTGTAAACTAGGCCTATGGCCAAGTAGCCTTTGGCTCTGAATTCAGCTGCGTTCTCTCCCATGTCAATCACCATCTTTGCAAAGGACTCCCCTTCATCTAGCTGAATGGTGAGAGGTAGAAATTGATAGGCAGAGAAAGGGAAGGTTAGACACTGATAATAGAAGACAAGAATTGTATTGGAGGTATTCAATCCCGGGACAGCTACATAGGCTGGAATGCTGACTTAG
>VUQH01028112.1:44823-62779 GCA_015106775.1 Etroplus canarensis | reverse complement strand
AATAAAAAAAAAATTAATATATATATATATATATATATATATATATATATATATATATATATATAAGTGGAACCAAATGAATTAAATAAATAATGACAAAATATAAATACATATATGTACTTTAGCTGAATATATACTCAGCCACTTCATTAGGTATACCTGTTCAAATGCTCATTAATGCAGATATCAAACCTGTCAATTACATAACAGCAGCTCAATGCATGGCATGTACACATGGTCAAGATGGCCTGCCGAAGCTCAAGCCAAGCATCAGAATTGAAAAGGAAGGTGATTTAAGATTTTCATGCACAAACATCTCTGGGGTTTGCAGGGAATTGCTCTAAAAAGAGAAAATAACAACTCTGGCTGCAATTCACATGAGCTGACCAAAACTGGACAATGGAAGATTGGAAAAAAATAACTGAACTTAAAAAAAGTTTGCTGTACTCAAATGGCCTCCACAGTCACTGGATCTCAGTCGAATAGAGTACCTTTGGGGTGTGGACCATGGACTCTCTGTGACTGCACCATGCATTATGATGAAGACCATGGGCTGAAACACATCGGTTAAATAATAAAGTAGTTCTTTACGCTACAAGTATTGCTGGAGCTTCACCCTCTTCATAGTTTATTGTCTTCTCCATGCACCTCCAAAGTAGGCAAAATTGAGACAGAAACTTCTACTCTGTTTCTCCAACCTATTACAAGCAAGCTGCAACTAAAGAGGTGTTTGTTGAGTGTACATAAACACTTTACAATATATTTTTTTTTTTTCAAAAAAGGTTTAAATAATAAAATCAAAAGCGAAAAGAAATGTTTGTCCTATGCTGTGTTGCTTTTTAAATTAAAAATAACACTGGGACAAAAGAACATGATTTTCAATTTAATTAAATGTATGAGTTGAAATTAATTTAGATTGGTTAAACAGTCTCGCTAAAAAAACGCAAAGGGAAAATAAAAAAGAGCACAAAGGGAATTCCCTCTGCTGTTCAAAATGCTCCAACTACTATTTTGCAGTATCAGTGGTTTAGAGTTAAAGATTGATGGTTTAACTGAGGATGAATCACACGAATGAAGAAGAAGAGGCACAAATGACAGCTATGACACTACCCAGGGGGCTTTTTTTAAGAATATGAATCCACGTTCTGGATTAGAACGATTAAATTAAGCTGTAAAAGGTCAAACAAATTACTCCTGAACTCCAAAAAGTCAGCACTCCAATCAAAGCCAATGGAGCAGCACCAGATTCTCCATCTTAATGATACTGCTGATTGCAAACTTGGCTCTCTGGTTTTTAGTTTTTGGAGGAGAGTAGTTTATGTTGACATACTATTAATTCTTCTTTCCTCGGTCTCAGTGGTGAGGCGTCTTTATAAATCAGGTTCACTATTTCAATCTGGCTGTGCTGGCAGGGAGTTTGCATACACTCGTTCATTTAGTAACTTTACAGTGATGTATAATGCCAGCAACAATCCTTGTAACTCCAAATCTTCTTTTCCTCTTCACTTTCTTCCCCTTTGTCTCTCCTGTGCACTCCGGTACAAAATCTTACATTTCTTAACATTTCTTGTCAGTCAGTTCCAACCAATGCCAGCTTTAAATCTCTTTGTATCTACATCAAGAGAATAAGGTGAGTTTCTGTCCCTTGAGATCCAACTAATGATGATACTAAGGCTCTTGAAAATTCATTCACATTCACTGAGACAAGCTGAATACATTAAGATAAAGTGGGTAAAATATAGGTTATGCGATTGCTTTAAGGTGAACAGTGTCTGGAGTTCTTGTCTCACATGTTTTTGAGCCTTTCCTTTGATGAAACTCGTCATGGGATAATGGCTACAAAGGATTCCAGCAGTGAAGCCAGAGGGGGATTTTAATGCCAATAAACACAACTTTCAAAACACTTCTTGGCCAAACTTCTGTCAGTGCAACAGTTTGCTGAGGGGAACTACTTTCGGTACAACTGTATGATTCTACAGTACATTTGGTGTTAGTTTGTTAGTACAGCCTAGGCTTTACTGCAGTTGATTATTTGCTGTTAGTTTGTTTCAGTCTGAAGTTTGGCTGGTGGTGTACTGACCCGTACCTCCATCTCCTTGAGCACAGGGTGGTCCTCAATCCCAGGGAAAAGGACCCTCATTGCGTAGGTCCGATAGTCCAGGAAAGGAATCCCAGCTCCGTCCAGCTCCTGGGTCAGCTCATGGATGTCTGTCTGCAGCTCCGCAAAAGCTATAGATGGAGGCAGATGAAGAAATAGGAATAGAAAAGATGATTAGCTAAGGGAGGGTTGATTATCATGTTGACCATGTTGCAATTTATGTGTATGATGCTGTTTCACAAACTAATCATAATCTTACAGCCTACCTAAAAACTCCATCCTGCAAGTTCAGTCACAAAGTGAGTCATAAGTGAACTGAGTCATGATGGCTAACTTTTTTTACATATTACCTTGGTGAACGATAGCCAACTTTTTTGAAAAGGTTGACTATAACTTGTTCCCTACATTTGTGAAAAAGAAAGTTTTTAGAGGCCTCTATGCAGATATGTAAAAAACTAAATACACCCTATGGTTCAGAAGTTTGTAGAGCCACCCTTAGCAGCAATAGCTAGAGTTAGTCATTGATTGCGTAATTTTATCAGTCTTTCCCATTGCTGTGGAGGAATTCTGGACCCTCTTTTTTGCTGCGTTGCTTCAGTTTATTGAGGCTTGCAGGAATTTATCTATGGACAGTTCTCTTAAAGTCAGTTGGGTTGATGTCTGGACACTGACTGGGCCATTGCGACACTTTGAAAATTTTTTGAGCCATTCTGTTTTAGAGATTTGCTGCTGTGCTTGGGTTCATTGTCCTGTTCTGTGACCCACTTTCGGGCAAGCTTAAGCTGTCAGACAGCTGGCCCCACATTTGACTCTAGAATACTTTGATATACAGAAGAATTCATGGTCAGTAGCTTATTGAACTACTTTTTATCAGTCTCTCACGTCATTGTGGAGGAATTTTGGTTCACTTTTATTTTGGTTCATTGTGGTTTGTGGGCGTTTGTTTATGTACAGCTCTCTTAAGGACCTGCCAGTTAAGGACCATTTGAATCAAGCTGAGGTCTTGACTTGCAACACACTGATTCTTTTCTTTGTCAGCTATTCTGCTGCAGATTTGCTGGTGTGCTTGGGCTCATTGTCCTGTAGCATGACTCAATTTTGACCAAGTTTTAGCTGTCAGACAGATGACTTAACATTTGACTCCTGAATACTTTGGTTTGTGCTGATCAGCGGTGCTAGGTTTTTGCCAAATGTGGTGCTGTGCATTTTGACCAAACATCTCTAATTTAGTTTTTCCAATGTTGTTCAAGGAGTCTTGTGGTTTGTTCAGATGCTGTCCTGGGTAGATTTGTCTTTGATTTTTTTAACATTTCAGTCAGAATTCAAAGCTTTTTTTGAAAAAGAAAATAACAACAAATAATAAAATGCCCATAAAAATGTTGAAAACAAAGAAATGAAATAAGAGAGAAGAACACAATTACTGACTAAAAAGGTGTAGGCTGAAGCTTTAGCTTACTACGCCTACCCAGTTTTACATGCAGAATATTTTAAATGGAAACAATTTTCTAAGTAGATTTTAAGATCAAAGCAAATAGTTAATTAAGAATTCATATAAAACATGTTTCATAAAACAATGATAATCATATCTCAGTTTTATATTTGTTTACCAGCTTATTTTTTAAAGATCTGTCACAAATCTCCATAACTATTGCACAAATGTACCCCTTTTACAGCTATGCATTTTCACTGCTGCTTTTTTAACATACCCTTTTCTCTGAGTTCAGACTTTATATCTTCAGTTTCAAACATCCTCTGAATACAGCTTGGATGGAGTTTATTTGGTGCTTTGTTTATATTACCAGTGTAGGGTTGAGATCAACTAAATCAGGAAAATTTCTGGCGTGTAGTTTAATGAATAAGCCATTCACAACTCTTATACCTGTCTTGTGCAACATGTACACTGGATGATCATTTGATCTGTTTGTTTGCCCTTACCTCCACACAGTGTGTAACATGAGGGAAGCACAGTTTCCTAATAGATTATTTTGAACGTTTTCCACTTCTGAATAATCTTTCTTACTCTGCAGTGTAGTGGTTTACCCATTTGCTTTACAAGCAAATGGTCCCTGGCCCTCTCACCATGGAGGGTTGCGTCAGAAAGGGCATCCAGTGTAAAATCTCTGCCAAATTACAGATCCGGACTAATCCACTGTGGCAGCCCCTTGGGGAGAATACAAGGGAACAGCCAAAGGCACTATGGAATGATGAACTCTGAATTGTTTGAAAATGACTTTATAATCCACCCCAGATGGATGAGCAGCCACAGTTGCTTCTCTATGATCACTGCTGATGTCTTTCCTCCTTCTACCAGTGAACTGCCAAAATTTCTGTTTCTTTTTTTTAAGGTGGTCAAGTACAGAAAAGCCAAATGCAATGTCCTCATACGAGGAAGCTACCACAAAATACAGTTTAGCCGTATAGGAATGTAATTCTTTAAGCAGGCGAGGTTAAAAGTCCACCTGATAAACTTGAGGCAATGAGCATGAAGATGGTGACTGAATATAAGGACAGCAACACAAGATTATTCTATGCTCCAAGTGCACGACAGTGAAATGACAGCATTGCAAGCAAGATATGTGGGTCAGATGAGGAGCCTGCCACAGGCAAAGAAGGGAAAGCAAAGCAGACAGACAGCACAACCAGTGCAGGCATTTCAGGTAGTGTGTCTGGGTCAGTGAAAAAGGGCTTAACAGTAGAACTGATTAAAAACAAGATCAGCAATGATGAAAAAAGGCCTAAATTGGCAATAAATGAGGACCAGCAGGCAGACAAGAGGTGTTGTGAAAATGTACAAACTCTAAATCATGACGAGAGATCCAGGATGAGCAATTTAGTTACTTTTAGTGAAGGGGAGGTTATTATGTGTGCGTGAAAAAGCATAAAATAACTGTACAGTTGTGTGTCTAATTAAGAAACATAGACACCAAACGCATATTTCACTGGCAGGGCTAAAAATCTGCTTAACCAAATTCCCTTCTCAGAGTCTTTGCCCTGACGGTGACCTCTGCTTATCCTAAAAATAAAAAAAAAAATGCTCCACAACAATGGAGTATGAAAAAAGGAAATCCTGCTCGAGGAGAAAGAAAAGCAGAACCAGGAGACAGAAAACAAAGTTCCTGGAAAGGAAAGTCAATTAATTGCATGAGTGGATAATTATTAAGAGAGCGATGGATGAGTTTTCATGCATAATTTCCCCCAGCTGTTATTGGACTGTTTGGTCCACAGGAGAGATGGAGAAGAGAGGAAGCAGAGAAGATGAAGAAAAGGAAGGGAAAGAAGAAGGGAAAGAAGTGATGATGAAAAACAGAAAGGAAAGTCAAAGGACTGAGGGCACGAATGATTACAAATGAAGGAAAAAGACTAAAAAAAAAGGCAGCACAGGAGAAGTGGCATGGAAGATAAAGGCGAAAGGTGCGAGAGACAAGAAGACGGGGAATGAAAATGGCTGGAAAAGGACTAGATAGACAAGGAGACACAAATAAGACGTTGGTTTGCTTTCATGTCCCTACTTCATTTTCCACTCCACTTCTTCTCTCTTCTGTTTATTAATCACTCTCTTATTCTCTCATCACAGCATAAATGGTTATGCCTAAAAACGGGCCTTGCAATCAGTAAGGCAGAGCCAGGTAAAATACAGCTTCAGAAAATATCCTCCTGATCAGGTGGCAGCTCTGTGAAAATAATACATAATGCCTCAAGCACAGTTCAAAGCAGGCCTCTAACCTTTTCCCAACTGCAGCCACGGCGGTCATGCACAGCTCTTGAACTATGACAAAAACATCTCCCTGTACTGTACAGTGTGTTTATTTCTTGTTTCACCTATGAGGCTGAAATGTTTATCCCTTATATGAGTAAACTGATTGTCAGGCAAGCACAACCATCACAGAACTTAAAGTCAGTGTCACTTGTAGAGATATTAATCTACAGTTTGAATACCAGCTATATCACCATCTACTGGTCATATCAGATCGTGTATAAATGGAGAAGTACCTTACAAAACGTACAAAGCGTTGATTTAAAATAAGAATTCCTTCACTTTTTTTTAAATCAGTGCACCAGGATACTAACGTAAGTTTTTAATTTAGCTTTCACTGATAAAAATCAAGTGACGCTTTCATTCGGACAGGCCACAAAGTTGAGTTCAGCTCAGATCAGAGCATATTAAAGGCAGCCTGCCATCAGCTGATGGCTTCCACAAATCCAGTCGGCAAACCTCATCTAGGGCACACTATTTAAGCTTTGTTTAGCTTTCTGACAGACGCTGCCCATCCGCAAGCTGCCTTGCAACCCACCTCCAGCCTAGCTCCCCTCCCATGCTGTATCTGACCTAATGTTATGGCTACACTCACGGTCACTTCATTGGTTTCAACTGCTTGTTAACGCATATATCTAATCAGTCAACCATATGACAACAAGTCAGTGCATTTAGTCATGTAGACATGGTCGAGATGATGGGCTGAAGTTCAAACCAAGCATCAGAATAGGGAAGAAAGGTGATTTACTGCAAATGACTTTGAACATCGCATGGTTGTTGGTGCCAGACAGGTTGGTCTGAGTATTTCAGAAACTATAGATTTGCTGGGAATTTTCCCCACAGCCATCTCTAGGGTTTTTGCAAAGAATGGTCCAAAAAAGAGAAAAATATCCAGCAAGTAGCAGCTCTACCTTGTTGATGCCAGAGGTCAGAGGAGAATGGCCAGACTGCTTCAAGCTGATATGAAGGCAACAGTAACTCAAATAACCACCTGTGACAACAAAGGTAGGCGGAAAAGCATCTCTGATGTCTGAAGCAGATGGGCTACAGGAGCAGAAGGCCGCCCTGTGTACCGCTCCTGTTAGCTACAAACAGGAAACAGACTACAATTCTCACTAAAATTGGACAATAGCGAATTGGGAAAAAATTGCCTGGTCTGATGAGTCTCAATTTCTACTGCAACATTAAGATGGTAGAGTCAGAATTTGGCATAAACAAAATGAAAGCATGGATCAGTCCCGCCTTGCATCAACAGTTCAGGCTGCTGGTGGTGTGGGGAATCTGCAGCAACTGTGTGATGCTATCACGGCAATACGGAACAAAATCTCTGAGGAATGTTTCCGGCACCTTTCTGAATCTATGCCATGAAGAATTGAGGCAGTTCTACTATGCACTAGCAAGGTGTAACCTAAAGTGGCAGGTGAGTGTATGTTCCGTGCTGCATCTAACGCTGTTCTCCACGGTTGCTGCTTTCCACATATGCAGATAGAAGACCAGGGAGGTCCCACAACACTGCAATTCCATCAAATATAAATTACTACAGGCAGAAATTATAATCTCCTTTTGACTATAGTGGTCCTGACTGAACTAATTCAACCACAGGTTAAATTTTGACACAGTCTGAAACATAGCCTTTTTTGATTTGTGCTGTTTTATTATTATCAAATGCGCTGTGAGATTTTGTGACTGCAGGGTATGATGTTCAAATAATCTGATATTTTATTTTTTTAAAAATGTAGCTCAGTTCCAATTTTCTGCTCTATTGCGTCTAGAAGTGTATTTTTTTCTCCAAGAAGACACTGTTTACTGCAGTTGACAATAAATGAGGCCCTTATGCAGAAGAGAGAGCTCAGGATGTTTCACTTGATATAATGTGATGAGAAAAATGGAGAGAACATTTTTGCTTACAAACATCACACTAATATTTCAATACATTATGATCACTGTCTAAAGCAAGAAAGGCGACGGCAGTGGTACACGGAGAGAGCTATCCAGCGGAGGCAGAGTTTACACAAGTACAACACAATGAATACGACGAGTGCCGGTGAAAGCAGAAACAAACCAAATCGAATCAAAAATCCTATTCTACTTAGTGTTTCATATAAGCTAATGTGTTACCATCAGCTGCTGCTGTAACATGATTTTCATTTTATATGCAGCTGATAAGAGCTTTTAATCTGGCTACTGCAAACGCTGTCTTTCTTGGGAAAGTCCTTGTGTGTTTTCGAATGTGAGTGCACGCACAAAAAGGCCTCAGTCTACACAACGTCTGGCAAACGCAACAGAAAAATGCCACAGCGCTGACTGTGCTCAAATTAGCATGTAAACAATGCATCGCAATGAATTGGTTGGAAAGCCCATTTCCATTTTGTTTGCCTACTTATTATCATAAAGGACCTTTATTGCCTCCCTTAACCCTTAAGAGTGACACTTGGGGGCTGGTAGTTAGATTTGGAAAGTGTGTGCACACATGCCTGTGTACGGTGTGATATCTGTCTCTTATGGATGACTGAACCAAACGTCCCGTCTCTGCCCCCCGAAGACACAGAACAAAGCCAACCTCACACACACACGCACTTCCTTTTGCGATCACACGCATAGTATACCGCCCACTTCATCTGTTCTTCCGCCCACACGCGCTGTCTCGTCTCTATAGGCCAGCTGGGAGTGCAGCAGGCGGGGCGGGGTGCTTTGGGGGGGTGGGAGTAAGGCCATGCTTCACTTCCTAGAAAACTGAGTGCTTTTATGTGTGTTGACTTCAATACCTGCCTGTCTGTCTGCCCGCCATCGTGAGAGCGCAACTTTTCTAGTTGTGTTTCGTAAAAAAACACAAATGACAACATCTTCAACTGAGGCGACGCGATGATGAGGGAACACGTTCCTGGAAATGTCACCTCAGTCAGGGTACGTGCAACGGTCGCCCCGAGAATGTTGCACTTTCAATCAAAGGCTCGTGTTGTTTTTGTTTGACAGCTGATCCTTGGCAGGTGCTGCGACTCTGGTGTAATCATCTTATAACTTTGTACCATGGCTGCGCGTGCCTGTGTTATTATATTGAGTGTAAACACCTGGACTGTCTTTACATCAGTCATTTACTCTCTGCTGCTGAGTCTCCAGCTTACATAAGCTTGCTCTTGCTCTTTCAGGCCAATCTCACTCAAATATTTCATTCACTTCTCTGCAAATAATCCCCTTGTTAGCTTGACCTAAACAAGCCCCTCACACTATCTATTTCCAGCTGTATGTGCTCCCTCTATCTTTCTGACAATCTTGCCGTTGAGTTGTGTTTTCACTCAGAGGCATGGACAGATGACTGACATGCTAGACAGCGCTCTCCACCACCATCATTATCAAAACAGGTGTCCGTTCCTCCAGTGGAGTTCCAGGTGCCAATCTATGCTCAGGACCATTGGAGCTGTGCTGGAGCCTTGTGGTGGACCAGCCTCTTACTGGGACACTTTATACTGTCATTCCTCTAACTGACAGTTGAGTTGAACAAGTCACTCTATACATATTGCACAATGTGTTTTTTTTTTTTATTCTGTACTTGTCTATCATTATATCATTTCAGTATTTTCTGATACCCCTCTGCTCATTGTATTGGCAGATATCAAAGGCAGTTACTGCTGCCTCTGCAAGCCCCTTTGCAACCCACCTAGACCCCAGCTCCTCCATTTCAAGCTATTATTTTTCAGAACAGAGCCATACCGCTGTTATGGAGGAACACAATAGCCACCACAGACAAACTGTAGATAGAATCATTAACCCTTTGAGATCTAAGCCATCATAGACGGCAACTCTAATCCCAACCTGAATCTATATTTTGAACAAAGGAATAAACAGACTTTTTTTGGAAAAAAAAGTGAATACTTCTCTGTGTGTGTTGATTAGAATCATGGGGACATGAGAATCTCTCACCATGGAGGGTTGCATCATAAGGGCATCCTATGTAAAACCTCTGCCAAATTACCAATGCAGATTAATCCGCTGTGGCGACCCCCTCGGGGAGAATACAAGGGAGCAGCCAAAGGTACAAAACTTCTAGACAATCATAGACAATCTAATGAAAACAAAAATGACATATTCTCATTACATAGTGGTGGAGTTAGATTTAAGGCTAGAGTTATGACAGATAATGACTTTAACCTCAGAGGGTTAAACTTAGCCCTCTTAAACCCATTTTCATTATGTATCTTGTATGCTCATGCAGCTTAGCAGACTCCATAATGTGATAAGTGTCACTGTCAGTTGCTGACCTTTAAACTGGTTTACTCAGCCAGTGTGTGGGTAGGAATTGATAAGAGAGTGTACCATTGTTTGAGTGACCAGTGAGTAAATAATACTGTCTGTGACTGCCATGTCTTCTATCCCTGTATATCCCACTGAGAGCTTGGTTTGCAATGCTGAGAAGCTGGACTAGTTCCTGGTGGGACTTGAACTCCAGTAGGAAGTCCCCAATTTTGTTTATAACTTTAATGACAGGAATTATAGGTGTAGCAAAGTGGTGGAAGGTCTCCACTTTGGTGGTCCCAGGATCACCTCTCTGCTTGTTGCAGATGATGTGGTTCATTAGTAGGCTCACACTCAGGTAAGTTTGCAGATGAGTTTGAAGCGGTAGGAAAGAGAATTAGCACCTCGAAGTCTGAGACCAAGGTTCTCGGAGGAAAAGAGAGGAGTGCTCACTTCCAGTTGAGGATGAGCTGCTGCCCCAGATTAACTCCAACTGGCACCGTCTTAGACTGCAGATAGCCACAGTAGTCTACTCTCCAGGCTCAGAAACCTTGGCGCAGTGTCACCAGTTCTCTAGCTGCTGCAAGTTTGGGGTAGAATGTCCCTCCAGTCCATATTGGATATTCGGAGCAAAAAGGGACTATCATTGAAAGCTGAAGTTGGAGTACATCCCACAGTAGGACAAGAACCTTACTGGGGAAGGAGCTGAATAATATCTACCACAACAGTGATCTGGCCAGCAATCCAACCAGTAGGGAAAAACACGAGACGGAAGAGTCAGAGGCAGCTGGTTATCAACAACTGAACTTGTAATAAAAATGTCCTTCAAGAAGCCTGGAGAACTATTTCTGAGGACTACTTAATGAAATGACAAGAAAGTTTGCCTAAGAGAGCTCAGGCTATGTTGAAGAATAAAGGTGATCACACCAACTATTGACTTTCAAGCTCATTAGAATTGCACAAATTCTGTTTTTACCTTATGCGCTTTCCATTTATGTTTTCATGTTTCAATAAATCATTGTACCTGTTTCTCATATTCCTGGCAAAATATAAAGAAACGAGTGGTGGCTCAAAACTTCGGCACAGTATTATAAACTTATTTAGGTAAAAACCAACTCAATTATCATTAAATTTCAATGTCAAAATCAAAATCTCTTTATGCTGGAAATGAGAAATAACCTCTCGGTGTGTGCGTTACTCTCTCCCCTACTGAGTTTTTTGTGATTGTAGATTACAGACGGTTGATAGCATTACCCCAATGGGTGCACATTAACCTTCTTGCCAGAGGCAATCCTATCAGTCATCTGTGATGCCCCAGGGGATGATAGGACAATTGCACTATGGTGCAAATCACCCTACCATATTGTGAAGTCGCCACCGCCTCAGTAACCAACTCAACATTATACTTCAGCTTTTTAGATTTTATTGACTAAACAAGATAGAAAGTGTTAATTTGTGTAGTTTAGAGGGCAAAAAAGCATATTTTAAAAATATCTACTAAATGAAAAACTAAAAAGTTGTGCATGCATATGTAGTCACCCCACTGGCTGTGATCCAAGTATGTATATACACAAGTTCTGAAAGTCTGCCACTAATAAAGAGGCACCACCAAGCATGCCACACCATGAAGACCAAGGAGCTCTCCAAACAGGTCAGGGACAAAGTTGTGGAGAAGTATAAATCAGGGTTGGGTTATAAAAAAATATCCCAAACTCTGAAAATCCCACAAAGCATCATTAAATCCATCATCCTAAAATGGAAATAATATGGCACCACAACAAACCTGCCTAGAGAGGGCCATCCACCAAAACTAGACAAGCAGAGAATTAATCAGAGAAGAAAAAAAGGAATGAAAGGTAACTATGAAGGAGCTGGAAAGCTCAACAGCGGAGACAAGGGTATTTCTCTAGACAACCACCATAAGCCGTACACATTACAGAAAAAGTCATTGCACATTTAATAAGAAAGCACATTTAGAGTTTGCCAAAAGGCTTGTGGGAGACTCCCCAAACATGTGGAAGATGGTCCTCTGGTCAGATGAAACTAAAATTGAATTTTTTGGCAGTCAAAGAAAATGCTACGTCTGGCACCGATCCAACACCTCTCATATCCTCAAGAAACCCCCCTGACCCCCCAGGGATTTGGGACTGGGATGGAGATTCCCCTTCTTGCAGGACAATGACCCCAAGCTTCCCGCTAAAGGAACACTTGAGTTGTTTATGGGGAAATGTGTTGATATGCTGGAATGTCCTAGTCAAAGCCCAGACCTCAGTCCAACTGAAAATCTGTGGTATGAGTTAAATTTTGCTGTACCCAGCAGAACCCATCCGACCTGAAGGAGCTGGAGTGGTTTTGCTTTAAAGAATGGGCACAAATTCCAATGGCTAGATGAGCCAGGCTTATAGGGATATACCCTAAGAGGATTGCAGCTGTAATCACTGCAAAAGGTGGCTATATAAATACTGACTTTGGGGAGTTAAATACATACGCACACACCACTTTTCAGTTTTTTCTTTACTACTGTTTTTGGTAATACTTTTTTCTCTTCATTTCACTTCACCATTGTGGACTATTTTATGTAGGTTCATTACATAAAATCCAAAAAAGAAATCCATTTATATTACAGGTTGTAATGCAAAAAACAGGAAAAATGCCAAAGGAGGAGAATGCTTTTGCAACTCACTGTATGTTAAGCAACTACCAGTTCAAGCTAAGCATTTAGTCTAAAAATATGAGAATATCAATTTTCTCATCTAACTCTCAACAATAAAGCGTGGAAATGCATTTCTAAAATGTCACACTATTCATTTACATCCTTATTTAAATAACAAAACACATGGCGTTAATGAAATATGGTTTCTATGCAAATTAATTTTTTTCCCCAAAGCAGTTTAAACAGTTTAACTGTTGTGAAATGTGTTAGAGTTTATCACTTTTCTGCCTACCTTCTTTGCACTCTAAGGCCACTCTGGACTCCAGGTTGTCCATCTGAAGCTGCAGACGCTTCAGGGTTCGGTCAGCATCCCTCGACTTCCTCTTATAGGCTATCAGCACAGCAATGATGACCAGCAGTAGCAAGCCGCCACCGCCTCCAATGCCAATGATAGCAGGAAGCGTTAGAAGGCTGTCAGAGTAGATGTGAAGAGTCCCAGGGGAGTACTCGAACCCACCAGCACGGATCTGAACACACAAAAGTGATATTAAAGGATCAGGGAAGAAAATAGAAATAGAAATTCCTCGATCTCACTGCTTTTTCACAAGAGAGCTGCTTGGTAAAACCTGTCTTCTGCTGGTGGCCACTGAATAGTGGCACTGTTGGAAGTAAGTGTTTAGTGCATTGCTTAAAGGCAGAGCCAACACAGTTGTTAAGAGCTAAGAAATTTCTACTTACTTACTTTCCCCTACACAGTCTGGGGATTTGTACTTGCACCTTAGCACAGAAATGGAGAAACAGGCAGAGAAAACAACCAGCGGTCATTTCTGCACCAGCAGATGGCTTGAGAATTGAAGAGGTGGTCTGAAGAGATCAAAAGTTGCTGGTCTGATGAAAGAGAAGCTGCTTGACCCAATTTCTACAACAAGGATCATTAAATTTGTATCTGTTCTGTACTCAAACTAAACAGACAGATCTTTGACAGGCTTATGCTGTGGAGGCTTACATCACCTTGACTGCTCCCAGCATTTCTTGTAGGATAGGTTTTTCGATTCTTGCCGTTAGGGGAGCAGCTTCAGAGGGCTTTGATAATGAAGATCTCACAAGCACACTCGCTTCGTTCTTTTAATGCTGCATTATCCACAGGCTCAATATTTGGGTTAGACATTTTGTTGTTTACGTCCTCATTTATCACTGTCAGCTTTAATAGCCTGATGGAGGTCAGAAGACGTGTGCACGGAGACGGTTAAAGCAGTGCAGTAGAGTTTGACGCAGACAGTGTTTAACTCATATACACCTAACAAAGCAGTCATAGTACACATCCAGGGCCCACACACTTATACATTTCGTGTATACGCACACACAATATAAGTAATCAAACAAAGTAATCATCAGCATTGAAATCTCTCCCCAAGGAGCCATGGTAATTATGGGAAGTCTAACATATTTTTTTATGACTAACTACATTTACATAAGCACAGTGTGTCTCAAAACACACACACACACACACACACACACACACACACGCACACACACACACACACACACACACACAAATCCATCAAATCAAGCTATCCACCAGGGGGGTTGATAACTGATTCAAATGAGGTGCGATTATGCACTTTGAAGTTCTTATAAGTGCACTTTCGTGTTAACATTATCAAAGTGTGATTAAAAAAATAAAATAGAGAAGCTGTTGTATCAATATCAATGGAGTCAATACCCACAAATTAAATGTGCAATAGTAAAGACAATTAGACTGGCTTTCTACAAGATTATCTGGCCCAATTAGCAGTGTGTGGACATGAACAGTTTGCAAAGAGGATGGTTTGCAAAGGAGTCTGGACTAAATTTACTTTAGTGGGGGCTGGGATTAGTTACTTGAAAGATGAGTTAACCACGGACTGCATAAAGTGACAAGAGCGGGTCGAAGTAATGAATGCACAGAGAATAAAATGCCCAGAACTTGGCCGGTATGCCTCCACCTATGCTTTGTGTGACCTTGAAATTTGACCCCAGTTTTAGAAATGTTATCAGATCCTCTACCCTGCATAGGTATCAACCACACAAAGTTTGGAAAAGATCCAGCAAACAAGTTAGCTCCTGTAGTGGTACATTTCTGATCTTTGCTATTACTCGTTTTGTTTATTACTCATTTCTTCCCCCCATCATACCTTTTACAGTGAGCTGCCACACAAATTTTGATGAAGATCTTACAACTGAATAAGCTATTTGTACTAAAGCTGTATTTTACCTTCAATTTTGACCTTTCTTTTAACGATCATAATGATTAACATACACGCATTAAAAATATTGGCAAGGTTTCAGCAGCCCAGTCTGCT
The DNA here is from genome assembly GCA_015106775.1 of Etroplus canarensis. Classification (NCBI taxonomy): domain Eukaryota; kingdom Metazoa; phylum Chordata; class Actinopteri; order Cichliformes; family Cichlidae; genus Etroplus; species Etroplus canarensis. The sequence continues at coordinate 47,702 of VUQH01028112.1, read as the reverse complement.
CCTATGGTAGTAATGTGATTATCATTGACCACATCCTGTGACCTTGATCTTGGACCTCATGATATCAGTTCTTCTAACCTTCATAGTAATTAAATAAACAAAATTTGGTGAGGATCCAGCAGTCCAGGAAGCTCCTATGGTGGTAACAAGAGTTTCCTTAACAATTCTGTGTGACCTTGACCTTCAACCTTACAACCTCATAAATGTGATCAGATCTTCAACCCACACAGAGTCTGGTAAAGTTCCAGCAAATAAATGGATGGATGGGTGGATGGACAAACTGAAAACATAATACCTTTGTGGCAGAGGTATGTGCATTTTTGCATCCTGTGGTTTGCAGCCCCCTTTTAAGCCCCCTTTTATGACTCTTGCTCTCATCACTGCTTTCCAACAGCAAAATCATTTGATTTTCAGTGGAAAATTTCAGATGTACCTGCCCTGACTCAAAAAGCAGATATAACAGGTGTACCCAGCAAAATCTCACTATAGAAAGAATATGATAGTTGCCGCACACTGATAATGCTGTCATATGTGGCTGCTAATCACTAGCTTTAAGATAAAAGAACTTTAGCATTAAATGCGTGGTCTGAAAATGAATGCATGTTTCACAAATAATCAGACCATTCTGTAGAGATAGCAGAAGCTACTTCACACAAAAATATAGTATCTAAGGGTAACAATGAGCCAGTATGTTTTTTGTGTCTGCATGGAATATGATTAGATAGCAGTGGGGCTATTTTGCCTTTCATGTATTAAATGTCAAGAGTTCAAAGCAATGTTCCAAATAATCAACAGTGATAGAGATAGGTCCATAAGTTTTGGGACAATGTCACTTTTTTTGGGTAATTTTTCCCTTGTACCACAATGGATTTTCAATCGAACAGTCAAAATGTGATAATTGTGCATGCTTTTAGCTTTAATTCAATGGGTTTGACAAAATAATAGCATTAACGGTTTAGATATTACAACCATTTTTATACACAGTCCCCCATTTTCAGAGGCTTCAAGAGCAATGAGACTGTTCACTGACTATTCACAGTTTCAGTGCCAGGTGAGGCCTGTTCCCTTGTTATTTCATGCCAATCTAAGCGGATAAAAGATCTGAAGTTGATTCCAAGTGTTGAACTTGCAACTGGTAGCTGTTCACTAAAACTTTCAATATGAGGTCCAAAGAGATGTTGATACGTGTGAAGAAGGCCATTATTAGGCAGAAAAAACAAATAAACCTATCAGAGACATAGCAAAAGCTTCAGGACTGGCCAAAACAACAACATGGAACATTCCTAAAAAGAAAGAATGCACTGGTCAGCAACATCGAAAGACAGGAAAGACTATAGAAGACCTAAAGTAGATAATTGCAGAATTCTTTCCATGGCTCCAAGAACAACAGCTTCACACCATCTAGCAGTAAAGGAAGGCAGCTGCAGTAAAGGCCTGGCAGAGCAGCTCCAGGAAGGAAACAGCATTTGGTGATGTCCTCTGAAAATGGGGGACTATGAATAAATAAACTGTGAAGTCAGGGTTGGTGTGGATACTCCAAGTTTCCAAGTGGGAATTGTGATGTGAGTGGGCATTCCAGCTGAAAATCCTAACCGGGGGCTCCAAGTTTCTGACCTCCCACTTCAAATGGGATGCAGCATCATCCTGTAGTGGGGCTGTGAGCTTGCAGGTGATCCTGAGAGTCGCTGAGCCATTCTGTCATCACGTGCGCCATTAGGGTCACCTGAGCCAAGGTATGAGTGAAGTTTGAAATGCCTGGGAAGGGATCTCACAATTGCGCCACAGGCGCCTCAATGGCGGATATTCCAGGTGAACAAAGATGGCCTCCTTTACTCCTCTCTCAAACCATCGTTTTTGCTATCAGCAACACTTGTGCTTCTGAATATCTGAATGTCTGCTGTGAAGAAGGCCTCTAAGCACAACAACAAAATTCCCATAACGCTTTGAAACTGTCATTTTATGCAGCAATTTAACATGAAATTGAATCCTCCAGGACACTTAATTTAAATAGAAATGAGTCTTCGCATGTTTATTTCAGGAAAATGCAAACGCAGTGAAGATCAGCATTCTGTATATTGCCACTGCAAGTGAAAGATATGTTAAGGTCTTTTTATAAGATACGACAGCTAGCCTGAAATCTGTGCTCACATATTTTACAGTATACTTTAGATGCAAAGTGCATCAAAGATATATAAGAAATGGCTGCTTTGTAACACTTCCAACTGCCAGTTGGTGTTATCTAATCTGAGGTCATTTGTATGTATGAAAGAATTAACCAGGGGGGAACATATCCTCAGATGACAATCCGGCATCAGTTTAAGCAATATTAAGGTGGCGACACATTTTCTAGGCATTTGTCTATTTTTATTCTCCTGTCAGACTGAAGGACTGGCAGAAGAACTTAAAAAGCTGAAGGCCAAAACAACAAACAAGTTTCTTCGAAAACTCAAGGGAGGCACACAGCTGCCAACACACAGCTGAGCATCCGAAGGGACACACAAAGACACACTGACAAACCCATACGACGTTTCGAACGGTACACCCACTCACGCACACAGCAACGCACAGCAAGCCCAGCAAGTCTGGACACCCACTGGGGTACCCTGTATGTAGGTCATTCTACATGGGGGATATTATTGTGCCACAGCTGTGTCCTTCTCTGTAGCACTCCGCTGTGAAAAGATGTACACATAAACACCGATGCATGCACGCTTGCAAACACCAGGAGGAAGCCACAAACAGTGTATGCAGTCACTCACACACACACACACACACACACACACACGGGAGAAGAGATAGGAACAGACAGCTCTATTTTTTCTTCGGCTACTGTCAGACGAAGGACTAACTCCACCACCCCCGCCAACACGTCGCATCGC
>VUQH01028112.1:28971-44803 GCA_015106775.1 Etroplus canarensis | reverse complement strand
CAAAACAACAAACAAGTTTCTTCGAAAACTCAAGGGAGGCACACAGCTGCCAACACACAGCTGAGCATCCGAAGGGACACACACACACACACACACACACACACGGGAGAAGAGATAGGAACAGACAGCTCTATTTTTTCTTCGGCTACTGTCAGACGAAGGACTAACTCCACCACCCCCGCCAACACGTCGCATCGCTCCGAGATTCAACATGACATTTCGTTCAAAAAAGAGAAAAGAAGGGATAGAAAAAAGAAAAAAAAAAAATTCAAGAGAGATCCACCTTGGAGCTGGCTGGTTCCGTTGAGAGCTATCATATTGAATTACATGGATGCGCTGTCAGTGGCTTTCGAGGTATATTGGCTGTAGCTAGCAGGGAGTAAATGTCATAAAGATATAGTGAAATGACTGTGAAAGGACATTGGTGATAAGTTTAAAAAGGGGTGGATGAGGGGAGGGGTTTGAGCGGGCGTACCGTCGTGATATTCAGACAAACATCCAAATATATTCACAGTCGCCTGGCTGACGTTTGACCTTCTTCAACACAGATGCTCCGGGAGCTGCGCTGTGATTTTGAAAGTCTGCTCCAGTCAGAGTGAATCAGGGATTTCAGTCTGGAGTCTGCTGACAGCTCAGCGCTTTGGACAAGTAAAGCCAAGCGGTTGCCGCGGGACGCACTTGTATAAGCGTGTTCTCCGACTTTTCCCAGCACTGTTTCCTGCTGTATCATTATTCCGGAAAATATAAAACGCTTGAAATGTAAGTGACATCGGCAACATTCACACCACAGCTGTTGGTGGGAAAAAAAAAACAGTTGCAGCTTGAGACACTTCACTCAATCATGATATGACCATGACATAAAAAAAAGCTACTTTAGCTTGGATTTGCTGGGACAAAATTTGCACATCAGAAAGGTTTATACACGAACAAGGTTCCTGGATTAGAGCTTAGAGACAAGCTTAGTGTCTTCATATCAGTGGCATCCTGGAGAAACAATTCTATTCTTAATACCACCTTTCATGTTCCTGCATAGCTCTAGGACAGAGCTCTACTGACAGAGCCTTGTCATGGACACAAACTGTGGAAAAAACATACACTACACACAAAAAGTTAAGGATATTTGACTTCTGGATGAAATTTATGGAAAATGCAAAAAAGCTCACGCTACAGTGATATTATATCATGAAAGTAGGGCATTTAAGTAGAAGCATGCAATGGTAAATTCCTCATCTTAAACAATTTATTGAAACAAAAGCCAACAACAGTGGTGAGTATACCACGACAAAAACAGTTTGTCATGTGACCTTGACCATCAATTACAGTATTGCTTACCAAGTACAGTGCTGAGCATTTCTCATTCCTCATTTCTTCATATTCTGCTTCTAAGGAGCCAGACTTTCTTGTATGTTTTAAAAGTGGTCCCTAGCAATAGTTCTGCAGACTTTCTAAAGGTCTTCAGCCTTTCTTTGTACTTCGGCTGCTATTTCACTCTTTTTTTACTCCCCGTACCTGATCATTTGCATTGTAATTTTTTTATGGTTGTTAAGCCACTTAACACTGACCTGTGAATGATTCAAGCACCAAACACAAGCGATGAACCAGTCTTGTGTTGACACACACAACTTAGCAAAGAAACACATTTAAAGTGTATATTTAGGCACTTTGTTACTAGCAGCCTGTTGTAAAAAACACATCATTTGTTCAAATTTTTTACTGGAATCTAAAATTGTCAAAGATAAAAGTATTTTTGCATAAGCACAGTCATTTCCAAAGTGCTTTTCACCAAAAACTTGGGATATCTCTGGGTGCAGGGTATAAAATATAGAGGAAACTGGACACGTGTAGGATAAAAGAAGTGGCAGGCCTAAAACACTATCTACAGCAGATGAACAGTCTCTGAAAGCCATGTCCTTAAGCTGCAGGAAAAAAATCCAGCAACAATCTGGATCTGGATCAGGACCTGAGAGATACATCTGGCCCTTCAGTTGATCCATCTACTGTTTACTGAAGCCTAGTCAGAAATGGTCTCACTGGAAGGATGGCTGTCAAGGAGCCATTCTTAAGGAAGGGAAACAGGGAGAAAAGGCTGATATATACAATATTACAAAAGTGCTGGACTAAAAATCAGTGGCAACAAGTCTTATGAAGCGATGACTTCGAATTCCCCAGATCTCAACATTATTGAAGTAGCGTGGAATCATCTTGACAGAGGATGGAACAAAAAGCAGCAAACGTCCAAAGAAGAGCTTTGGAATGTCCTTCAAGAAGCCTGGAGAACTATTCTTGAAAACAACTTTCTACTTTCTCTCTTCTGTCTCCCCTCACCCCCAGCCGGTCGAGGCAGATGGCTGCCCCTCCCCGAGCCTGGTTCTGCCGGAGGTCTCTTACTGTTAAAAGGGAATTTTTCCTTCCCACGTTCGCAGAGTGCTTGGTCACAGGGGATCATCGGATTGTTGGGGTTTTCTCTTTAACACTGTAGTATCTTTACCTTACTGTGTGAAGCGCCTCGAGGCGACTTTTGTTGTGAATTGGCGCTATATAAATAAAATTGAATTGAATTGAATTGAATGTCAAGAAAGCTTGTCTAAGAGTTCAGGCTGTGTTGAAGAATAAAGGTGGTCATATCACATACTGACTTTCAAGCTTGTTAGAATTGTACAAACTCTGTTTATGCTTGCCCATGTTAGATAAATTGTTGTCTATTTCCTGTTTTCATAGCAAAATTTAAAGAAAGGACAAGTTGCTGAAGATTTTTGCACAGTACCGTATGTCATGCAGAAGTTAACTATCCACTTGGCCTCATTCACTTGCACTTTCTAGTCTGTTTCAAACACCAAACGACAGGAGTCCTCTCAGCTGCTCAGCAAAGCAGGATGGTTAACTGACCATGTAAGAGAGCAGCTCATGTAATCAATAATCAAAAATTATCCCTATTATTTTTTCCACAATGAAATATCTACACACTGTAGGCATACAGAAGCCCATTTTCAGCAGCCATCACCCCTTTCTTTTAATGGCAAATTGTGTTGCCTAGTGTAAGTTTATCATCCTAAAAACCTAATTGGGCATTCAAAAACCCTTTTTCCAATTACGCTGAAAACTGTCCTGCTGATTAAAGAAGTAATAAATTTGAACTGTTCAATGTGTCTGGAGCATCAACCTTTTTATATGTGAATTGGTCTAAAAAAAATTCTCAGGCATTCTTTTTCTGAAAAACAAAGGCCATTCCATGCAGGAAATGACCAAAACACTTACCTTTTCATACAACAATGCGTGCTACTTTCTAGAGAGAGCAGTGCAAAATGTCTCTATAACAGAGAAGTGGGAGGCCCAAGTGCACAACTGAGGAGGTCTTACTATCAGCAGTGAAGAGGCAACTAAAGGAGGATTGTTATTTCCATTTGAAGTCATGTATATTTTATGGTATGGCTCTGCTGTGGGACCTCCCTGGATATTCACTCTCATGTGTGGAGGCAGAGAGAGCAGCAACAAGACCCCATACAAAACAGAGACAGCATCAGTGACAACAGATACGACACTGATTAAATCAAGTACAACCGGGAGGGAAGAGCTTGAGTCTTGAGTGGAGGTGGGTTGCAAAGAGGGTTGGAGATGCGGGTTGACTGTGGGCAGGAGGAAGCAGCTTGAATAGCTCATCCACTATAAAGATAGCCAGATTCTATTTTCTCTAAATAATGGGGTTGCCAACAAAGGCATTGATCTAAAGCCTACTGAGTCATTATGGGAACAGCCAGATCATAAGGGACAGTCGTGTGAAAAACAAAGTTTTCACAGGATTCTATGCAGACTTGTGAAAGTTGAGTACGCCCTTACTGCTTTTATAAGAATTAAGATGGTAAGTAGCAGAAGTTTTGGTAGCTTGCTGGTCTGGAGCATCCAGGTGTGTGATAACAAAATGCAACAATCTTCCCAGGAGTAACGTCCAAGCAAATTCACCCCAAGGTCAGTGAATGCTCAGAAAAATTGCAAAAAAAAAATCCAAGAGCTACAATTCAGACTCTAAAGGCCTCGGTTAGCCTCTTCTCTCTCAAAAGAGCATGGCAGCATGGCTGAGGTTCAAAATGTTGGATCTGAACAAACCACAAGACGTCTGGAACAGTGACTTTTGGACAGATGAGACCAGAGTGGAGAAGTTTGGCCATAATGCATGCAGAATCGCATTTGGAGAAAACCAAATAAAGCATATCAGCACAAACACCTCATACCAACTGTTAAGCACAGTAGTTGCACCTTGCAGTCCCTGAGTCAACCATGAACTCCTCTGAATACTTGGTATACACAGGAGCTCATGGTTGAGACCTCAGCTTGATTCTGTGGCAGGTACTTAAGAAAGCTGTGCATAAACAAATGCCTGCAAATCACGATGAACTGAAGCAAAAGTTGACCAAAATTCCTCCACAACAATGTGAGAGACTGACAAAAGTAGTTCAATAAGCTACCGACTCACGGGGTGTGCTTAGTTATTCACAGGACAGCACAGAGTCCAACGAAAACGTTCCTTTTTACATGACTGTACTCAAGAAGTGCTCCTCCAACCAACCCAACTTGCGAGAGGTGCTTCAGGAGGCACGGGGCTTAGGTGTCCATTAAAGACATGAAGTTCCCTGGGAGACCTTAAACTTTTCAATGATCATGAATTTGCCTTTACTTAAAAAAAAAAGTGTGCAGCTTTCACAGCTCCTGAATCAGGCTCAAGTGAGGTGAGAAAGATGACAAAAGCTGAGACTCTGCAGGAGAGTGTTGCTCGTGGGTAATTTTAACATATTCTGGAAGCCTTTCTGTGCACTACATTTTGTTTTTACTGTGGGTTAAAAAATCTGAGCGCAGTGCAGGTGAAGACTATGAATTCATATTCAAGTGCATACTTTTCACTGCAGAGATGATTATTCAGATCGCCAACGGGCAACCAATAACAATTTGACAATCTATTAATTACTTTAGCCTGTTTCGATGCAGGGCTGTTGGTTAAACAAAAGAAGAAACGCAAAGACATCATTGTTGCCTCTGGAAGACTGTGGGGCTTTTTCCACTGTTAACAGGAATTTCAGACACTAAACAATTAATAAATTGAAAAATGTCGGCTGTGAAAGAGTTGGTGCTCTCCGTTCACTTAAGTGTGGATGCGTGGAGACGGAAGGAGTGCGGTGCAGGGAAGATGAGTGTTGCTTTGATTAGAGATGAGTGTGGGCGGAGGACTGACTGGCTGTGGATTTACTGCGGGTTAGGTACATTATATTCTGTGTACTATTAAACGTCTATGCCATCACAGTAAAGTGAAGCCAATAAAAATGCAGGAAAAATGGGAAAGGGCACTGAGGGACTCTCACATCTAAAACCAGCAGCACCTGCAGTGGAGAAGTGCTGATGCTCGCACAGCTGTTGATGGGGTTACGCTTCAGCGGACAGAAAGAAACACGGTTTTGCATCTGCAGACATGTCTAAAGGTTCACTGTGGTCATGTTAAGTGTATTATATGAACAACTGAACGATTTCCCTGTGAGCAGCAGCACTTAATGGACTTGACTCAAGATTAAAAGCACTGCAGTGGCTCACAGTGTGCAGATCTGAGCTTTAGATTATCAAGGTTTTGGTTCTTGGGAGGAAAGTAAACCACTGCCTTTTTCAATCAACAGGTTCACTGATATGAAGGCCAATAAAGATCAACATGTTAATTAAGCGTAACATATTTAACAGCAGCCTTGGCGTGCAAGCTCACTGAAGCACATCCTGGATCTGTCAGAGGAAATGGTTTAGAAAAGACATGAGGGGTTATTCACACAACTCAACAGCAAGGTTAGAGTGACATTACAGGCTGAGATCTTCGGTGTAGAACGTTTCCATATTCATCAACAGGAATTACTGGGTCACTGTGGATACACCAGGAGCAGCTTGTTAAATTTTCTGTCCTTTTTATAAATCGCTTCTTGAAAGAATCCTGCAAACTGAAAACTGACCCAGTAATTATATTAGGAAAGAAGTCTACCATGAAGGTCTCAGGCTATAATATTGAGCAAGTTCTCTATTACGCACTCCCTTCGATGAACGCTGGGACAGATAATGCGCGAAAGAAAAGTCACACAATTTACTAAGCCAAAGTCACATCAGGTCAATGTGCCTGACGGGGACAGAGATGCAGAGGCAGGAGCAGTGATCTGACCGTGACTTTGTGTTGTCCGGTGAGGTTGGGCCATTCACACAGCAGCTGGCTCTCAGACAGGGTGAGGATGCAGGGAGTCTCTCCAATCAGCACCGTGTAGTTCAGGCGACTGTTACCCGGAGCCGCTGGGATCAAGTTACGGCCCTAAAAACACACAGGGAGAAAAGTTATGAAGCTCATTGTAGACATGCTTAATTTTCAGGCCTTACAATATAATTTTTTTGGTCTTTCATTAAGCTACAAAGAGACAAAGATGCAACCATGAGCTTTTCTTTTTGAATTACTTTTATCTATCTACCTTTCTCAGCAGCTCACGATGAACTTATTCTGAACATTCATCTCCTAATAATATGATTCTTTGATGAATATCACTCTTGTTTCTGTATAAATGGGAAGAAAGAAGTCACTGACAATAAAATAGCTAATTTAACACCCTCTTGAAGAATAAGCCCGGTGGTTCTCCATATTCTTCAATTAACAAATTCTACTGAAGACATAAAGCTTATGAAAGGTCAAATACATATAATGTCATTTTTTTTTTAAAAATGCCAGTTATTTTCCAACAACAGCTAGGCACTGTAATTCTCCACCAATTGTTGGGGGACTAATTTCAGCCACAGTGTTTCTCAGTGTGAAGGAACATGTCACCAGTAAATATGTACACAGGTAGGTTGTTGATATTTTTATTTTTATTAGATTTTATTTCCACAATAGGGCTCCAATTTAACAGTCCAAACCAACTGTTCATTGTGGTAGCTTTGTGGCATTTAAATGATTAAAACATCATTTAATCGTTAAATTTATCATCTGGCTGGTAGATCATCTGGGTGATGAGCCATCACAATTCAAGTTATTGTAATGTGTGAAGCACAGAAAGAAAGTGATATGTTTTCTTGTGTTTCGTTGGCTTTATTGCACAAACACTGAGAAGTAAACGAGGCTCACAAACAGTCATATCCAGGACAATGGCCCTAGTTCTTGCTCTGCTCTAACCTAGCTTAAGATATTATTTTTCCATAAATAAACTTAATTACGGCACTTATGTATCTGTGTCAGAAAGGCACACAGAACCACTCATTTTATGAACTTTAAATCCAGACTAGCAGTTCTTGTGACAATGACAAACAAGACCTTGACATTGAGCAAAGCTTGCTTGAAGACCCATTAGGTGATCAGTGTGCGAAAGTTTCAGTAAAATTGGACCAATACTCTACGTGGAGTAGTGATTCTTATGAAAACAAAAAAAGTTCCAGAAAATATGCAAATGTTGTCCTTAAGCATATTTTGGGTGAAGACCCAATATCCCATGATCATCGTGTATTACTTTCAGTAAAATCTGAACAATACTCTTGCAGGAGTAGTGGTTCTTGTGATTACGGAAACGTGCCAGTAAAATGACAAATATAACCTTGACCTTGAGCACAGTTTGGGTTAGGACATATCAGGTGATCATCATGTGAAAATGTTATTAAATTCAGACCAATACTCTAGAAGGAGTAGCGATTCTTGTGAATTGTGGACGCACAGAGGGCCAGGTGACGGATGCCTCCTCATGGCATTAGCTTATCAGTCCTCCAGCCAAGGGAGCTAAAAACTCCCTTGTTTTCACTGAAACTGCATTCAGTTTTGGTCAAGACGCATTAGGTGATAATTACGTTTAAGTTTCAATGAAAGCTGACCAATACTCTAGGAGGTGTAGCGATTATTTTGAATTGTGGACTGATGCCATGGTGAGACGACAGACATCTCATCATGGCATTAGTTCATTGGTCCTTCGACCAGATGAGCTAAAAATAAATAAATTAGCGAATATTATAACATACATACGTAGAAAACAATGCCTCTTTCTTCAAAATAAGTCCTCTTACTATTATTAAAAACACGCTTATGGTTGCCTCTGATTATCAGTGATGACTTTGGCCTCAGAGTTATGCAAAAACTACTTGAATCCTGCAACAGCACACAAGCACTAGTTGGTTGCTTGCTACTGTAAGGATTCCTGATCTTTTGATAGTGGTCTAATTGTGTTTTTCTTTTAACATATTTTGTTTAGACTTAATTTCCAAGCCAAATACTGAGGAAATGATGAAGAATTAAGTTGACCAGCCCCTACTGTATTTACTAGAGTGCGTAGTAGTACCAGAAAGGTACACAAACCCATGCAGGCCATTTCCGTTTTGTCTTATGCCCTATGCTCACCTGAGTCTGCACCCAAGGTGTGTAAATTCTAACATTTGTCAATTTCCGTTCCAGTCTTTCATTTCAATATCGAGTGCGATTTGGTACACACTCTGTCTGTGATGGAAGAAGGGGGCAGTTAGTGGTGTGAAAAGAAGGAACCACAGTAACAGCAAGAAAACACAGAAACAACTACAGGAGGGGGGGATGATGAACACAAAGAAAACAAGGCAGATAGGAAATGTGGCCAGGAAACTTTGGAAGAGCAGGCACGAGGGGAGAAAAGATTATGAGCGAGGTAGAAAAAGATGAAAGGAATATACTTGAAAATGAGAAAGAAAGGGAACGAACATGAAAACAGAGCAAGCGAGCGAGCCAGACAGACAGAGAATAGGAGAGCGAGAGAGGAGATAGCTGCCGTGTCTCCTGCTGGCTTAGCAGTGGGTCGCAGAGACAGACTCCGTTTTCCAATCCCATCGTCTCTGCAGGCCGCCACCCAACCCCGCCTGCAACCCTGTAAACATGCATCCCATTCCATCTCGCAAATACACACACACACACACACACACACACACTCACACTCACAGCTTCCTAACCACATACAGGCAGAGTTCAAGCCAAACATGCACTGGAGTTGCAGCCGCACACAGAGCTGTTGCCACACATAAACACAACAGGCAAGAAGCATCATGCGGAGACACACTCTCGAAAACACACAAACACACACAGGAAAGCACTCACAGAACACCAAGACCAGATTAATGCTTTTTTTTAATTCATTTTCTTCTTTCTTGCTAACACACCTCAGTAAAAACACACCCGACACCACAGATGAGAAATTAATTGCGTGGCAGGCGCAGTGCACGCATCTGAGAAATGCTACCCCCACACCCCATCTCGCCAAATTGCATTTTTGTCCATCTCATCAGTGCTTCCAGTGGGTAGGCAGTTTCACCAACAAGCCAAGCAGGAGATTTGGCAATTACTGAGAGGCTCATTGCTAATAAATTATCATTTAAGAAATAAATTACGATGGTTACGCCGCTTTCAATCTCTTTATGGAAATAAACAGCGTAACACACGCTCTCTGTGATAACATAAGAGATAGTCAAGGCAAATTCTAGCAAAAGATATCACACATCAATGTGACATTGATCTAAACGAAATGAATTCTATATCGGCTCTTTATTGTGTAACGCTTTCACTCCATAAAGCTCTCATACACTGCAGTTAAATGACTATGTGCTCCTGTGTTTATACCTGCTGTGGTTATTTCTGCACGCTAATCCGCTGCTTATTTTAATATCATAAATATATTCCCTCCAAAACAGCCGCGTTAATTCCTCTTCAGCTGCTGTTTGACTAAACATTTCAGGTGAGCCCGGTGAGATAATGCAGTGACGCACACGCACGGCTCAGAAAGTGCCAATTAATTTAACGTATTTACATCCAGTGACTGTTAATGAAAATAAAAACCAATGTAATCCAAACTTCTGTGCCTGTGCGCTTCCATACTGCCCTTCCAGCTCCAAAGAATTCATTACACAAATTGAAAGGTCTGCTATTTAAGAGGCCTCGAGGCTGCGGAGGAGGACGGCAGTCAAAGAAGTTGCAGTTACTTGCTGAAGGACGGATACCGGCCTTGGTAGGTGTGGACATTTGCTTTCACCTTTCAATTATGCATTTGTGAGGTACTTTTTTTATTCTCTCTACTGAGAGGCCTTCTTAATACAAGTGAGAAGAAAAAAGCCTGTGAGAGTGAGTTTGTGTGTGTGTCAGTCAAAGCAGCTTTTACCATTATTAATACAAGATGTGTTCAAAAAGTTTGAGAGGCTTATAGCTAAAATGAAAGTAGAAAACCTTGAGAGAAAAAAGAACCCACCAAGCTCAATCAAATCAAAAAAGGTGATTGTTTTAAATATGAAACTGGCTCCTTCTTTGTTTTAATGCTTGGGCTGTAAAAACCTTCATCTTGGATATAAAGGAAGTGTAAATGGTAACCCCTCCTCTCAACAGCAGTTGTCAAATCAGAGCTAAGTAGCTGAAACTCGGTGTGGCAGGCCTGTCAAGCTCTGAAAATCCTGCATATGAGCCTCTGGAAGACATGCTGACCTTTAAAGAGTTTGGAGAGTGGTGTCTTTTTTAGACTTTCATAAACCAAAAGAACTTAAGCGAAAGGCATGGGTTTGAAGAAAAGCCCTTCTATCTGATCAAATATAAGATGCAAGATTTATCATATACATGCAAAGATGATGGAAAGTTTCAAGCAGGGTACAGGACGGGTCTCGGTGGTTCTGCTCGGCTCAGAGAGATTGCTAGCATTAACTTTGCAAAACATTCTGATTAGTCTTTGCCCTCGATGCCTATTCTCCTATAAAGAAACACACAGTGCAGTGATGCAGTATAAAGTGCCAATGTGAAATCCTGAAATTCTATTAAGCTTACTACTGTATTTCCCATTAGGCTCTGTTACATTTGATACTTTCTCAGCTTACTTATGTGAATTTAGAGCTAGATTGTGAGTGATTTTACTGTACAGTATTACAACAAACAAAAAAGGTAAAAATGTTCCTTATCATACTTAAAAGACTAGGACAAACATCTATAAAGTGATATACAATATCACTGTATGCAATGCTATATCTTTTATTTTCACTTTACATGGATCAACTCTTTGCAGTCCTGTGAAAAATTAGGTGCACCCTTTCTGCTGCCATTGGAGTTAGGAGGGTAAGTAGCATCCAGGTGCTGCTAATCAAATGATCATGATTGACTGATCATCAGCCAGTGAGGCCACTTTGCTGGTATGGAGCATTCAGGTGTGTGTTAACACAATGCAACAATCTTTCCAGGAGTGGACATCCAAGCAAATTCACCCCAAAGTCAGGCAGTGTAATACTAGGAGAAACTGCAAAAAACCCAAGAGCTACGTCTTAAACTCAACAGGCCTTGGCTAGTACAGTATGTTAAATTTTAAATTTCATGACTACAGTTAGAAACAGGCTGAACATATATGGCTTGTTTGGAAGGGCTGCCAGATGAAAGCCTCCTCTCTCTTTCAAAAGAGCATGGCAGCTCTGCTATCTGAACAAACCATAACAATGTCCTTTGGACAGATAAGACCATAGAGAAGAAGTCTGGTCATAATGCAAAGTACACGTACCACGTTTGGTACAAACACGTCATATGAACTGTCAAGCATGGTGGTGGAAGGGTGATGATTTGGGCTTGTTTTGCAGCCACAGGACCTGGATACCTTACAGTTACTGAGTTAGCTATGAATTCCTGTGTATACCAAAGTATGCTAGAGACAAATGTGCAGCCATCTGTCTGACAAGACTATAAAAAAAATGGCTGAAAAAGGAAAGAGTCAAGCAGTAAAAGGGCCAGTAAAAATTCAGACCACAACTCAACTGAACATTGTGATGGAACTTTAAGAGCTGAGTATACAAAAATATCCAAAAACCTCAATCAACTGAGAAGCAATGTTGTAAAGAAGAGTGGGCCAAAATTCCTCCACAATGATCAGAGAGACCAATAAAGTCGTACAGAAACCTGCTACTTCAAGCTATTGCTGCTAAAGGTGGTTCTACAAGCTACAGATGATGCAGTGTACTTATTTTTTCACAGGGCTGCACGCTTAGCTTTTGCTGCCAGCTTTTAGTTGCATTCAAAAATTTCAATTAACTGGGAAAAACTAAACAAATCAGTTATGGATATTCATTCTACTTATTTATAGATTCATGCTTAAAAACTTGCTAGTTTCTCAGCAATTAAAATCTGTAGTCATTGGTAGTCATTACTTAGAGATGAAAAGGAATCTTATCTATCCATGGATCAAAGAAAAATTGACCATTTGAAAAGCTAGCAAGATTTTGGGAGTAGGAAAGTGACTGTTAAAATAGGCTGACAACAGTAGTAACAGCTACTAAAAGGGGCGGGGCTTAGCAACCATCTAATTAGATACATTTCCATTAGCGATTGCCTGATGGCTCATTATAAGCTGTAAGAAAGCTCTTAAGAATGAATCATCATTGCCATCCAATGTGTGATGAAGTATTGTTCTACAGAAAAAAGCTGCTAGCTTTTTGATATCTGCATTTCCATTTCTACTTCCCACTTTGATGAGTTAAGTGAGAGAAAAAAACTTTTTAATCTATGCATCATCATACTGAAGATAGAAACTTTTAAATTATTTGAAATTCTCCAAGTAAAAGTGACAATTTTGAATTCTGTGTAAGTGTCAGTAGCCTTATTCACATTCCACACAAAGGTAAGTGTAAAGATCTGAAGGTAACAGAAATGTGTACTTGAATCTCTTCATCTTCAAAGTCGCGCTGCAGAACATGTCCCTGACAAGTTGAAAAGTATTTACAAAGCCTCCTAGTACTAGTCAATGCAGTTAGACAAAACCCTCAGATCTCAGATAAAAAAGACTGAGAAAAGTGGCACTCTGACCTTTAGAATAAGTGGCGATGTGGGTTTGAGCTCCAGTATTCCAGAGGGACTCAGAGGTTCAAACACTGGATCCGGGTAGTAACTGAATGTCTCGTTGACCACCACCAGAGCGTTCACGTTGTCCATGTAGAACCCGATCTCATCGGGGCCGGTGCCAGTCTCGGAAAACCCGAGCTCCGAGTCTGCCACTGACGGAGCGAGGCACACCATGACTGAGTTGTTATACACGGTACAGTTCTGAAAGTGAGACGTAAAAGAGAAATGTGTTTAGTCACTCGGAAGAATCTGGCTATATAGAATAATTTCAGCAGGGAGAAAATAAATTCCTTTGTTTCTCTTTACATAAAACTTTTACTACTGTATTTTTACCCAAATCCAAACACCATGTAGTGTTGCTAAACACTTAAACGCTAATATTGTTACAGTTTTATTTACAAGGTGGTTACATATTGAGCAAAAAAGGTGGCACTGCCTCTTTTTGACATAACCTGCGGGCTATAATTTTCCTTTAAAATGGATCTGTTGGGTATAATAACCCATCCTTTTTGAAAGTCAATGCCCTGTGAAACTACAATGCTGTTAGGCCTATTGAAAATGTAAATCGGTTGCAAATTTATGATCAACTGTTAATAACGGGCAATGTGCTCCATGCATTTGCTTGTACCTGGCAGTGTATTTACACCAGTGCTTTGTAGAATACATGAATACATGATGTCATGGCCATGTTTACATTAATTTCTAAGACCACTCAGATTTTACTGTTTTTGACAATTTACTACAAATTTAGGTGATATTTAAACAATTAATCTCCGCTGACATGGGTTGCCTATCTCACACAAGTTGACACTCTAATGAATAGTAACCAAATGCTGGGCTGAAACTGAGAAAATTGTAACTATGATTTGTAGTAAATGGATGACAACATTCAGAAGTCCTTCAAGTGCAAAGCAGCACTTTGAAAAAGGGCCATTTGAAATACATCCTGATGACAGCTTTATCTGCAGATTGAAGTGCCTTAGTGTTGTTTGAAGTCCTGTCTCTAACCCTGACAGCTAAAGAGTTTCAACTCATATTGTCACATTATCAACAGAAGTGATGAAACTTTTCAACTCTTCAAATAGGACTTTAGAGTTTGTGTGGATTTTTTTTTTCAACCTTTCTTCTTTATTCCCCTAAAATATTTTCTAGCGCTATCCTACTAACACACACATAGTCTCTCATGTTGTGTCTTTTTTTTTTTTGGTAACGCAAACACTTGTGATGCAGTGACATTTGAAAAGCTATATGGCCCGAGGTAGCGTTAGATGTCTGAAGCTGTAGCTGCAGCAAGAGGAGACGTGAGCAACACGCAGAGACAGACTGTCTGCCACCTTCAGTAGCACATAGAAGAAGCTGTTTGTAGATGTGCTTGTGTACACGGAGCGGTCTGTTTGAATGCATTTGTCAGATAATGTATGTATCTAGGTGTACATCTAAATAATGTATAGTGTAAACACTGTACAGCTGGATGTGTATAGAAGTTGGTGTATGCTGGCGTGTCAGTCACATTAGTGCTTACATGAAAGGACTCTGCCTGCCCGTACTTGGCCCTGATCTTTGGCTCTCGAATGGTTGCGAGGTTGGTTCCACTTACTGTCAGCAGAGTTCCACCACTGTAAGAGAAAAAGGGAGTAGTGAGAGAATATCTGTTGCTTGTAATTCCAGAACATCAGCGAAGTACAGAAATAAAGTGATACATTTTCTCTTCATTGGTTGGCTGGTTGCATCAGACAGACTAATCTTCTTCCAGCTGCTCCCGTTAGGGGTCACATTCTGCCTCCATCTCACCCTATCCTTTGCATCCTCTTCCCTCACACAAACCCTCTGCATGTCCTCCTTCACTACATCCATCAATCTTCTCTGTGGTCTTCCTCTTCTGCTCCTGCCTGGCAGCTCCATCCTCAACATCCTTTGTCCAATATATCCACGGTCCCTTCACTGAATATGTCCAAACCATTTTGGCCTTGCCTCACTGACTTTGTCTCCAAACTTCTCAACCTGAGCTGTCCCTCCGATGTACTCATTTCTAATCCTGTCCAACCTCATCACTCCCAGGGAAAATCTCAACATCTTCAATTCTGCCACCTCCAGCTCTGCCTCCTGACTTTTTGTCAGGGACACCATCTCCAAACCGCTGAGAAGTAAAGGAAACTCGAAACAGTCATATCCAGGACAAATCAATCTTTTCCACCACCAAATGAAAGTAAGCGAGATCATGAGGATCATGACTACATGGTCAGTAGTAACCATTGCTATAAAAAGTATGGAAATAAGCATGAACATGTCATAGCATTAACCATATTACTGATGTTAGCATAATGGTGACAGGAAGGCCCAAGCCAATATGGGATTCAACCAACAGGACCACTTCTTCCATGTTCATAAGCAATAACATCATGATCATCACCATCACAACATATGTGGCAAAACAATATGCCAAGTTACCACAGTGGTATGAGCAGCAGGTCTACAATCTAAAATAAGAGAAGCATTGGAAATCTGCTGGCATGACAGGAAAAGTAATTATAGGAATAGTGAGAGTGGAACGTTGCAAACTGGCCTTCAAGTTTTCCACCCATAAAAACTGGAAACTATTCTGATCATTTTGTTGAACCAGGTTATCATGACCATTTTATGAGCATTACAATCTAGACCAGTACTCTTAAGGTACGTTCACACCGAATGCGATTCGCGCGGCAAATTCGCCTCCACCGCCTCTGTTTGACCGTGCAGTGAATTCGCCCCTATTTGCGTGTCCAAAAGGAGCTACCCCCAACCTCGGCCTCATTGCTACATCATGGATGATGTTGAGAGTAGCTTGGGTTTACTTGTTTTGGAGAGCTCTACAAAGGCGCCGGGAAGCATGTCGCCGTGTCTGGGTTCACGGTATAATTCAGAGACGCTCCCAGTACGGTGAGTTTCACCATCTACTCCAGGAGCTGCGTCTGGATGACGGCCGCTTTCAGCGGTACTTATGTC
>VUQH01028112.1:8253-28351 GCA_015106775.1 Etroplus canarensis | reverse complement strand
TTCAGAGACGCTCCCAGTACGGTGAGTTTCACCATTTACTCCAGGAGCTGCATCTGGATGACGGCCGCTTTCAGCGGTACTTCCGTCCCTCTGTGGCCCAGTTTGATAACTTTCTGTCCCACATTGGTCCGCGGATTACGCGACAGGACACCAACTACAGGTGCTCTATTCCAGCTGCAGAGCGCCTGTCCATCTGTCTTCGGTCAGTAAATGGTTTTGGACTCCACC
Source organism: Etroplus canarensis (assembly GCA_015106775.1). NCBI lineage: Eukaryota > Metazoa > Chordata > Actinopteri > Cichliformes > Cichlidae > Etroplus > Etroplus canarensis. Next base: position 28,123 of record VUQH01028112.1, on the reverse strand, counting down.
CGCTGATCACGTCATCAACACGTCACTACCAAAGCCAAGTTCCTAATTGGTTGACGCCAAAGTTCAGATTTTTCAACTCTAGGAAAATTTGCGCCGCGCGGCATAATTTTCACCGCGCCGCGCAAAACGCGCCACGCGAACCGCTCAAATCGCGCCGCAGAACCTCTCGCCGCGTGTTTTACATCGACTTACTAACATTGAAACTGGCTGCCCCTGCCACGCGAATTGCGTTTGGTGTGAACATACCTTTAGGAGTAGTGATTCTTGTGAAAAAAGAAAAGTGCCTGTAAAATGACAAATGTGACTATGACATTTACTTTGAATACAATTTGGGTGAAGACCCATTAGGTGGTCACTATGTGCAAGTTTAATTAAAATCTGACCAGTGCCCTTTAAGGACTACTGATTCTTGCACAGATGGCAGAGGAGCATATGCTACTCTTTTAATAAACGTTACAATGTGGACCACTACTCTTAGGAGTAGCGATTCTCAGGAAAATGGAAAAGTGTCCATAAAATAATAAATATGACCTTGAGCTAAGCACAATTAGGTCATGGAAGTGGTGCAACTTTGATTAAATTCTGACCAGTACTGTGGGGGGGGTAATGATTCTTGTGAATTATTAATGGATGAACGATGGGCTCGCTGGTCCTACAGCTGAACGAGCTAAAAACAAACAAAGTATTACGGTCAGTCCCTCCTTCGAAGAAAAAAACAGCTGCTAGTGGGGCTGGTCTGCAACATTATTTAGAGCTGCATGTCAAAGTAACATCCACTTAAATTCCAGTACTTAAAGTTTCCTAGCACAATACCCAATGTACTGAGAGACACAATGTTATTCACATCACTAGTTTTATTGTTGTGGTTGATCAGTGTAAACTTGCAGTCAACAATTTACAGAGACATTGAGCATTAACACTATATTTTCTAAATTGCAATGCTAAATTAATTAACAATTAACAACATTGTTAAAAGAAAATGTAAGTCAGGCAGCATACTGTTTGATCCAGAATACATTTATTCTGCCTTATTACCATGATGTGAATGTAATTCCTTGAAGCCACATTTGATTAACATGTAAAAAAATATTTAAGGAGCAGAATTAATACTGACATCTTCAGCAGCATTTTTTTTTTCCATTTACAAAATATTGAAGTTATTATAAGCGTTACTTTGCAGCTTGTATTTATAATGTTACAAAAGAACATCTCGGCTTGCTCCAAGCTTAGAGTGGACATCGGGCAGGGTTTAAAGACTCCTTCACAGGGGAGCTTACACCCGGAAAAAAGAAAAAAGGAGAGAATGTGAACATATGTGAGCAAGAAAGTGAAAAAGAAAGAGAAGAAAGAAGGAGGCAGAGAAAAGGAGACAGGAAGGAAGATTCAGAGAGAAACTATATGTAACAAGTATGTCTATAATAAATGTGCTTGCCTCAACTTGATGAAGGACATTGGACTGAATACAGCAAGTCATAATGCCAGAACCTGGCTTAACAGCTCCATTTTAGTGAGCAGAGTGTCAAAGCTGTCTCAGACCATTTTGATGTTGGTTCAGTCATATGTTAAAAGACTTCCACTTGTTCTCCATGACTGAGACTGATTATTGATTTCAAACAGTGCGAAATTAGTTATCAAATTGTACTGGTCAGAGTGGCCGATTTTGCAATGCTAATCTTGGAAAATTTTACTTGCTATTCAACAGTATCTTTTTGTTGTTACCCAAGATGAATGGTGGCCTTATTTCTCGTAATGACCCCCAATGCAAGATTACAAGCACTGACAGAGGATCATGAAGTTCATGGAAAATATAAAACCTTTATCATAGAGGACTCTTGCCACTTGTAAAGGGAATGGAGTTAGCCTTACCCTTTCACAGCTACACTTAAATTAGATTTATGAGGTTTACTTGAAGGATGTCTTACCTTCTCAACAGCAGCCTTGTTTTGCAGGCCTCTACACTGCAGGAAGATCAGAGCTTTCACTGCTGCTGAGAAGTATAGTCTATATGCTTTTCTATCATGTGCATTTCTGCTGTCTCGAGGGGTTTGTGCTGGAGTCTGAAATGAAAGGCTGGAGTAAAACTGCGTATCTTGAAGAAAACCTAAACATCCCTTACTCCGCAAGGATGCAAGGATTCTTAAAACCAAAAACCACATAGACACATAGTGTTTCTGTACCTTTGACTGGCTGGCACTAAATGTAAGAACTTGCTGATGAGGACTCTTGGGATTGTTCTGAGGGCGTCTAGCTGGCTGGGTGCAGAATTCTATCACTCAGAGATCCCTAAGACCTTACTGCTGCCCACATCATGAAGAGAAGTGTTTTTAAGATTTACTCCCTCTGTTGCTCGGGAGTATTTGGTGGTCAGCTCTGTAAGGGGAAACTGCAGTGGAAGGGATTTGCTTCTTTGCCGCTGCTGCTTTCTTCGATGTTGTGAAGGCTTAACCCATATCTGGATATATGTACATATATTTATATTTCATATTTATACTTAAAGTATACTAAATGGTGTGTCTGCAGCAAAAGTAATTTCCCTCCGGGGATTATTAAGTATTCTGATTCTGATTCTGATAACCCAAATAATGATTTTCATGTTTTGAAATCTAGATATTTTAGTATATTTTGATCACTCATCTTTGCAGGGTTTTACTGCCTGGGAATCCAAAGCAGATGACCAAAACCTTGATATCTTACTGCAAATTGTCCAGGATCCAGGGTAACTGGTCAGATGTCAGAAACTCAGTGATTTGCCTGTATTCAAAGTGAAAGACCTCTTACTGTAACTATGCCTTTTTGGACTTTTTACCATTTGAAACCAAAAGCAGGAGTATATCCCTAATATTTGGCTTTGCAGCAGAAAGTGGATGACTGGTGGCTGCAACAAGTGGTTCTAGATTGTAGAAATATGATCAGCTGACAATCTTTTCTGTCTCTGGACCAATTAAGCTTGTGAGAGGGTAACATATGGCAGCCATATCCTGTCTGCTCGCTAAGGACGGTAGGGTGTTCCTATGTTAGTGTGAATACCAGCTCGGTAAGGGGAAGTTCAGGGACTTCCTGCAGGATCAAGTAACTGATCTAGGCAACACATCTACAGGGTATAACAAAGACTGTACAGGCAGACACACATTTTGTCATAGCATATGGCATTTACCAAACAAGCCTTAGTCCCTGGCCTGTTGAGCAACCCTGTTAACCCTCCACTATGCACCAGAATACATTTCATCTGCTGGGTTACCAGTGACTTCTGCAAAATCAAGGTGTCTTTTCATAGTCAACGTTAATCTGACACTTATCCAGAACGACTTAGTGTACAAGCAGCAACAACTGCATGAATGATAGGGTGAAAAAAAGCAGAGACAGAACCTCTTAATACCTTGGGAAGCAAGTCTGGCTGGTTAACAAGAGACATTCATCTCTCACGCTAATCCAGCGAGACTTACAATAGCAGCAAACCGTAATGATAGGGTGAGACAGGGAGTAAATGATAAAGGTAGACGTACCATCTTTTGCATTGTAGGTAGATAAAAGGCTTCAAGCCAGGCTATTCTTCTCAGCTTCTCAGAGTCTTTTTTCTCTTTTGGCAGATTGCCCATTAGTGGCTAAAGAGACCTGATCTCATTCATTCTTTGGATAACACTATCATGTTTAATACATGATTAAAGGCATTATGGGAGGCATCAAGTCTTTAACTTGTATTTTGACAGCTGACAAAAGTACCCATATATTTTTTTGATTACTTACACTTTTTCCAAACTATTCGCATTAACTTTTTGTGATACTGTATTCATGTCATTTCTGCTACAGCACTGAAATCTTCAAGAGCCAAATTCGGCTTAAGTAACTGGAAGCGAGACACTTCAATTCACTATGGATGAGTGCCATGAAACTCTGCCAGTGTAGTAAAATTAATTTTGTACGAATCAAGTTTGTTCTGTTGAGCAGACTCTAATTAATGTTAAGAAGTTTAAGTAGGAATATTCTGAAACTTCCATTTAACCTAGTTTAATGATTTTTTAAAATCTCCTTTATTCCACTTTGACTACAAATTAGTTTTCAAGTCATGGCCAGGGAGTGCTTTCCTTTCTTATTGTTTGGACAATTACTATACAGTAAAATGATTAATCTAACTTTATTATATATTGATGCATTTCTCTGTGATTGATAGATAGACAGACAGACAGACAGACAGACAGACAGACAGACAGATAGATAGATAGATATAGAGTTACATCACTTATCACTGACCTATGAATCATTTAACCATCAAAAAGGCACCCACGTAATACAACAGACAATTTAGTAAAGAGCTTTTTAAAAAGTGTATCTTTAAGTACTTTGTTACAAGCTGCATGTTGCAAAAACACATAATTTATTCCCATTTCTTGAGTTCAAGCTATGAAAAATACCAAAGATAACACACTTTAACAATTATAAAATGGTGTTTTTGCACCAACAAGGTGATTCCCAAAGAGCTATTATCCAAAAACCGGGCATATCTCAGTATATAGCGGAGTGGGTCCTTAAAAAATTAAAGAAAGTGGATGAGTGGAGGACAAAAGACAGGCCTGAAAACCAATCTAGAGCAGATGAACAATATCTGAAAGCCGTGTCCTTAGAAATTATCTTAAGGAAGGGAAACGGAGTAAAGGCTGGGGTATGCCACACTCAAGAACTGGACTGAAAATCAGTGGCAACTGGTCTTACGGAGTGATGTAAGAACCTCAAAATTATTGAAGCAGTGTGGGATCATCCTAACACTGAATGAACTGAAAGGCTGCCAATGTCCTTCAAAAAGCCTGGAGAACTGTTCCTGAAGACTAATTAAAGAAATACAAGCAAGCTTGGCTAAGAGAACTCAGACTGCGTTGAAGAATAAAGGTGGCCATACCAAATATTGACTTTCAAGCTTGTTAGTACAAACTGTACAAAGTCTGTTTTTGCTTTATGTACTGTATTTCCATTCATGTTTTCAGGTTTCAATAAATCGTTGCACCTTTTTTCCATTTCCCTAGCAACGTATAAAGAAACGAGGGGTGGCTTGAGACTTTTGCACAGCACTGGATACTTATTTTTATAAGGTGTGCGAGACAGTCCAAAGCATCATATTGATCCAAGTCCTTGAAAAGCAGTTGCATAAGCAATGCTTCAATACCTACAGTATGTATTATATATATTATAAATCATGCTAGACTAACAGAAGGAACAAGTGACCTAGCATAACATTACTGTGGTCTTTACAAGAGAGATGAAGACACCCAAGAAAGGAGCCAAAGGCATATTCAAATGAACAGATTTTTTTTTAATTAGATGTTTATGTCAGTGTTACAAATGCAACACAGGAGCAGACAGACTGCACTTCTTATAATACTGGCTGTCCTCTGCCTCCCTTCTCCTGCTCTGCTGTCCTCCTCAGCTTGATGTATATTTGCTCTGAATCCCTCTGTCCCTGTTGCTCCTCTCTTTGTCTAAGTGAGTCTCTTTAGCTCAGGTACATGCTTCAGGGAACAGACAACAAGACAATCAGAATAAACTCAGCAACGGTTGGGGAAATCCAGCTACTGTGGTATTTCTCTGCTCTCCCTACTTCTCCCGTCTTCCTCTTTGACTACTCGGTTTTCCCCCCTTTTTGTCTCACCCTCTTGTTAGTAAGTAAGCAGAGGATTAGACCGTCCGGCTTTTTGATAACATTTTTTTATGCAGCGGGGGATTCTTAAAAGCTTCTTTGTAAGCTGACCCTGTGAAAATTTCACCGAATAAATATTGGTATAAATGAATGAACCACACACATAAGACTCAGTCAAGCTATTATTTAAAGCTGCACAATTGGGGGCACAATTTATTGATTTTATTCTAATCAAGGCAATCACTGGATTTGCTTCAGGGGTGAAGAAAATCTGTGTGAATCCCTCACTTGAAGTTAAACTTCGGTGAAGTTACTTAACAAAATTAAACTTGAGGCATTTGGTGAATTTTACAGAAAGGCGAGCAGAGATGATGACCACCACAGCCAAACCCCTAACCCCTTCAAAGAAAGAAAACACATCTTTGAATGACTCTCACAATATCTACAATAACATTAATGAAAAATTAAGGTGGTGTATTAGAAAAATAACTGAACAAACTTTCTACATTTGGCCAACCATGTTATTTCTCATGTATGCTAATCTAAAAGATGTGGTTGAGCCTGCAGCTGTTCAACTTTCCTGTTTTATTAAGCCGGACAGGGAAAGAGTTGGTTTCCCCTTTCCATCGCAAATAAGTTATTAAGAGTTTCTTCACACTACACTTTAACGTCTCTGCGTCACACGAGTTGCCCAGCTCCGGCTGGCAAAAATCAGACGATCCCCTATGAGCAAGCACGTGATGACTGTGGGAAGGAAGAACTCCCTTTTAACAGGAAGAGACCTCTGGCAGAACCAGGCTCAGGGAGGGGCAATCATCTGCCTCGACCGATTGGGGGTGAGGGTAAAGAGAAAGGAGAGAAAAAAGAGACACAGACTAGAGGAGAGAAAAGACAACACTTAATGACATGCAGCAGTGGCAAATAAATGCATGGAGAGTGAAAACAGGTGTTTGGAGAAGAAATGCCCAGCACATCATAAGCCTATAATGTTTGGCCTAAACCTACTGCAGCATAACTAAGCCCTAACTATAAACTCTATCAAAAAGGACAATTTTAAGCCTAATCTTAAAAGTAGAGAAGGTGTCTGTCTCCTGAATACAAACTGGGAGCTGCTTCCACAGGACAGGGGCCTGATAGCTGAAGGCTCTGCTTCCCATTCTACTTTTAAAAACTTTAGGAACCACAAGTCGGCCTGCACTCTGAGAGAGAAGTGCTCTAGAGGGAAAATATGGTACAATGAGGTCTTTAAGATAGGATGGGGCCTGACTGTTCAAGACTTTGTAAGTGAGTAGAAGGATTTTAAATTCAATTCTGGATTTAACAGGGAGCCAGTGAAGAGAAGCCAATATAGGGGAAATATGATCTCTCTTTCTAGTCCCTGTCAGTACTCTCACTGCAGTATTTTGGAACAAATCAAGGCTTTTTTAGGGAACTGTGACCCCAACATGGCAGTAATTCATTCTATGGCTGTGAACGGGCAATGGGAGCTCCTTTATGAGAAATGTACTGGGAGAGATTGCTTTCACTTTGGCAGGATTTTAATTGATACCTATTTTTTTTAATTTCACAAGGCAAGAACTGATTTCCTTGATGAAACACCACTGAATTAAACCAAGAGCATTTTTAGCTGCTGATAAAAAGGAAACAAACACAGATCTGGCAGAGAGTCAGAACAGAGGAACCTACTGTATTTCATTGGCTTTGTTGCACAAGCTGTTGGTTACATACTGCTTCATAGAATAGACATGGTTTCCTGACAGAAGACAGGAGTTCATGGTGAAGCTATAAAATGCTTGAACTAAACGACAGTAGTAAAGCTAATGAGCTTAATAACTTGCAAATTAAAAGTTAGCTTTTTTTGACTGAAATATAAGTCCCAAAATAGCCCCAACGCACAAAAAAATCAAATTCTTTTAAGAGCGCGATTGCAGCTGTGCTAGCATGTTTTCTTTCCTATTTACTGCAATCTTGCTGTTAGTCCCTTCAAATCCCAGAGTATTTCACAAAGATGTGTGGGTCCAGCATGCAATGGAAGTAAGAAAAACTGAACGCAAAATTCAAAAAGTGCACATCTGTAGTCCTACCAGAAAGCCTCATGAGGCATCCTCACTTCTAGTTTTCCTTCTAGTCCTTGCGTGCTTGCACCTCTGAGATTTCCAGCTTGCAAAGCCACAATAAATTCTCCTCTTGACTTTGCAAATAGAAGTGTCAATTTAAATTGCTCAACCTGCGGCCCAGCTGCTGTGCTGGTGGCTTGGCATGCGCAAACTCTGCAATGCTACTTCCTGGCACGACCTTTATGCGTGTAATTAAATACATAATTTTGTAAAGCATACTTGCATGTTTGGGATGTTGTGAAAAAGTGCCTGCTTGTTGCCTGAACACATATATTTAGTCTTGGCAGCTACCAGCTTTCCAATACTTTCCATTAAGCAGCTATGCTGGAGTGGGAGTGCTATTCAGTGCTTTGCTTAAAGGCACACTGAGTACTTGCTGAAGGAGTGGCAAGCCTCCTACCCATCTGCTGTATTTACTCTGTCTGTTTGGGAGAAAATTTGAATATTTTGTTCCAAAATTACTTCTCTAACCTCTACTTCTTCCCAAACATATTCCCCCAGTATCCCAGATGACTACTCCTCACTGATTTATTTTTGAAGTGCTCTGTCTTCATTCTAAATGGAATATCATCAGCCAAGCACAATGATAATGCACTCTCCTCCACCCCTGCTCTCTTTCTCCTTTCACTGTCTTTTATCCACTCTCGCTATCATCTCCCAAGCACAATGATAATGCTCTCCAGGCGTGCATGTAGCCGCACAAAGGCAGACAATAAGGCAGATATGAACCGATACACTATCACATCTCACTGCTTCGTTACACTTTCTACCTGAACCAACGTGCGACACAGAGCACTGGCTGAAATTCATCAGCTAAATTAAAGCTCACACCGGTTGAAAGCGCCGCACACACGTTGTCTAGCACCGTTTGGTTTCTGCTTCTGAGTTGTGTGAGTTGTTTTGTGGTTTTCTGAGCCAGATGGAGGAGGGATCTGGGGCCAAAACATCAGGGACTCCGGGAATCAGCGGGGCACCTGTGTGTATGTGTGCATGCGTGTCTCTTTTTTATGTGGGATCATCACTCTTGAGTGAGCTTCCTGAAGAAGAACCCTGGTTTTGCGCTTTAAACAGACACACACACACACACACAGACAGACACATGCAGAGACACCCTCACAATGGGTGGGAAGGGCAGTGATTGGGCCTCAGCTGCTTCTTGGCCAGTCCTACTGGGCAAAGGGAACCGGGCAGGATTCATCAACACTTTCTTCTAACAAGCTCTGCATCTATCTCCTACAATCTACTGATGAGTAACAACAGGGAAAGGAGGAACACAGAAGGGAAGAAAGCAGCAAGAGCGAAAGAGGTAAAAACAAAGCGTGAAAAAAAGGCAGGATTGCCGCCTGTTTCAAAATATTTAAATAAATTACGAGGAAAGGGACTGACAAAGTGCTGATTGGCACGGCGACAGAAACGCCCCACTTTGCAGGCAGGTAACATAAGACTGTGTTCATCTTTTGTTTCAAATTTTAACCACAGCCAAATCACAGGTTGTTTTTAACTGGCGAAAATATTCTTCTTGAAAATACTGACCCTCATTGTGAACGCGTGGCTTGCATCTCTCAGACATCCTGGCGGGACTTAAATTATACAAGGACCCACTGTTTGCCATTAATCAGCGGGCATTTGGGTTAGCAATAAAAATCAAACACATATGCTTCCCACATAGGATTAAAATCCCTGATTAGTCCAAGTAACACCAAAATCAAACAGCCTCCCACGGAAAAACAAATCCTCGGCGTAATGGAGCTCCAGAAATATCACAGAGGTAAGAGTAAGTTGTTTCTACCAACCTGAGTATCCATCATAAAGCCCAATAAGTGCATGTGTCTGCTGTGTTTGACAGTAAATCTACTTTAATGTGAAACCGTTTGCTTGTGTGTGTCTCCCCCAGTGATGCTGCTGTCATGTTCAGTGCTGAGTAAAGGAGAGTCTTTATTTATTTAGCCACTGATATCCAGTACTGCGTGACAGGCTGGAAAAAAAAACACACACATCAAACTGCAACAGTTGGATTACTTCAGGCAAAGAACTTCAGTCTCACGTACCATCAGCTGATCAGTATTAGCTGCCTCTTCAATCACCAATCACATTCAAACTATTAATGGGCTGCTTCATATGACAAGCTTAAACTCCCCTATTTTTAGATGAAGCAAGCTGGTGCTGCTGATTTCCGCGACTAAAAATGTCTTGCTCGAGCCAGATGAAAAATCTCCGGAGGCACCGTCAATTTACCTCCATCTAAACTGGCTGTCAGAGCTCTCATCCAGCATTTAAGTCTGCTCCGACTGCTTGGAGAACACTTTCTCAAATTAGCCACGATAATGCTATTGGATTAAGCCAAGGTCCTAGCTTCTGAGACTATCCAGCCTGCATTTATTCCCACTAGGCAAAAGTTCAGTAGGGGAAAAAAATGCATTTTTGTTTCAGTGATTTTACTGATGTCTCTGCAAGAACTCTTCAGCACTGCTTGGATTTATTTTAGGAACAACAGCTTTCCTGCTGTAAGTAGCCAAATATCTCTTCTCAAAAAACTTGGGCTTTAGATGAGCAGTGTGGACTTCAATGGATTAAAAACAAAAAAAAAACAATTAAAAGTAAGTAATCCAGCCAAGAGATGACACAAACGCAATGGCTTACCTGGCAATGCTCCAGTCAGGTTCAATCTTCAGGACAGTGGGGTCTTCTGTGTAGTTAAACTTCACTTCTGGGTTTCTGAGCTCTGCGTCATCGATGTCCACCAACACGGAGGTACTGCCCGGTGCCAATCCAGCCGGTGTAACACATACTATCTCACGGGCATTCCTCCTGGATGGACAGACAGAGGAAAAGTTGGAGTAAAGTGATTCCACATCCAAAACACATTTTGGCAAAGAGCAAAAGATGTAACCACTGTGAAAATGCTGAAAAACAAGGGCTGCACACTTCCTCATTTCCATTTACACACTGCAAAAGTAAAACTTTTTTTTTTTTAAGTGACACTATATGGACAAAAATATTGAATTTAGGTGTTTCATTCAGTCCCACTGCCACCTAGCCATGCACTGTGCCTATAAAACATTTGTGAAAGAATCATTCCAAAGTGCTCATCGAATTTGAGCGTGATACTGAAACAACTGTGAAATTTCTTTCCTCCTAGATATTCCATAATCAATTATAAGTGGTATTAGATGAACAGCAGCAGCAAAGTGGCAGACCACATGAAGTTACAGAGCAGGGTTGCCAAGTGCTGAGGTGCAATAGTGCGTAAAAGTCATCATCGCTTTCCAAACTCAGAAACTGCAGAGGTCCAAACCTCCTCTTGCTTTAACATCAGGGTTTTGTGGCCCACACAAAACCCTGACCTTAACCCCATCCAGTGCCTTTGGGATGAACTAAAATGGAGACTGAGATCCAGGCCTGCAAGAGGGGGGAACTTCACATTAAATCCCACAGATTTAGATGTCATCTAAATTTCACAGTATATGTTGTACAAATGACAATAAAGAATCCATCCATTCATCCCTGTAGGTGTAAAGCCCCTGTCACACCATGACGATTTAACAAGCATATGCCGGTGTAGGAAAAAAACTGCAAGTATGTCAATTACATTCTAGGGAATTTTTGTATGTGTTAAGAGCACGCATAATTAGGTCTACGAGGTAGTACGGCGAGGTTGCAGGAAAGTTGTGAGCATGCACAAAACCTATGACACTTGCCCACGTACGGCTCTTACGTCTCGCATATGAGGCCCATATGTTGCAGGTGCTTAATGTTGCTTAATGCTTAACGTTACTCATGTCGAAATACGTGGAGGTACCCAAAACATAATAACTATGAGTAACATGTTTTTAACATATGTGGAACATATATCAAACATACCTCCAATGCATATTGCAGTTTGTAGATGTATTTGACGTGATCCAGTCGAACTGAACATGTTTCCCACACAGCTTCCAAATAATTGCATATGTGGTGCATTTAAGGGGAGTGGTATAAATGGGTTTGAAGTTGTGAATGCCGGAAGTACGCTGACAAATATGTTATGTATACGTCCATTTAACATCATTGTTCCAGCGTTTTAAGAGAATTTAAATGCATCAACATAAACTTGTTAAATCGTCATGGTGTGACAGGGGGGTTAACGTGTACTTTTGTCAAGGGCTACATTTCCTCATTTCCATCTATGAGGCACTGAAGAGGTAAAAACTATTTAATAAGAAAAAGGCAGTGGACCCATTTTTGAATGCATAAAATTTCAGGTACAGAGCAGAGAGAATAAAAGCAGTAAAATCAGTTCTGGGAAGGAAACTATTTCCATCTACCAGACAAAAAATTCTCAGCAAAACTCTGGCAAGAAATTAGTAGTGTGTAATCACTAAGAATTACAGAATAAAGAATTATAATAACATAGTAAAAATGATTTCTTTCCTTGGCCAGGGCATTTTGTTAATACTGAAGACCAAGTGAAATAGATGACATATTAAATGGCTTTTTCTTGTAATTACTAATGTCTGTCCTGTAGACCCAATTAATCTCATGCTCTTTATACTGTTTCATAAACTGCCTTTCTGATTAGACAATTCTGCTTGTGACTAAAGCACTTCAGCCCATAAAGTAAGCCAAGCCCTGCTACTCGATCAGTTTCATGACCTCATGGAATATATAAATGATAGATGGATAATCACTACTGAAACATTTGTGTGTGAAGTTAAAACATTACATACAGTATGTGTTTCTTTAAATAAAGCACTGGGGACCACATATACAATTAGGATTAGCATATGTTCTGTAGGTCTATCAAGTGGCAACCTACAGGGCTGAAGAAAGCCAATGCTGATGTCCAAAAGACTGCAGTTCCTTGAAAAGCCACTTGGGGCTGGCTCCAAAAACAGGTCAACCCAAATAAACACGTGTCAAAATCCTTAACCTAACAGTAAAAATACACATCTTAAGCTGTGCTGAAACATTTGGAGTCTTGAGCTGATCTCCTCCTTCCTAAAAACTGCAACGGGCTAAACTGTATTAAAGTTCATTTAAGTCATACAAGTAAACATTGCAGTTCCTCAAACTGCCACTTGGGGCTGATTCCAAAAGAAGGTTATTCCCCATAGATCCCCATGTAAAATGTCTATCTTAACGGCAGAAATAAACATGTCTTATGGTGTAGTCTAAAAAAATATGTATATGTGTCTCATTAGCTGGGGTGATTTTAACAGGTGTAACATCAGCTAATGTTACATAAGAATATGACCTAACAGAAGCTGACTTTCCTGGGAGGTTGTGTGTCACAAACATAAAATATGGCAGATAGTGATAACAATTTTATAACACAATAAGTATATATATATTTACCTGGTATTTATTTATTTATTTTTAACACATACCTCTTTACCTGGTATTTATTTATTTATTTTTAACAAATACCTCTTGTCCATATACTGTATATACCTTGAATATATACAGTATTTATATACATATAATATATCATAACATATTGCTTAGTTTTGTAGCTTTATAGTTTTTGATTCCACTTTGCTGCACTTACACTTTGCTGTTGCAACAATGCAATTTCCCCATTGTGGGACAAATAAAAGTTTTCTTATTCTTATTCTCATAGACCAAACATATGCTAACTGTTCTTGGAAAGAAAGATTTTATGATGGACTTCATCACAATCCTAGAAAGCATGCTAGAGACAATAAGGTCCAATTGCTCCCTGATCTTGGTCGTTACATGCTGCCAATGTTATATATTAAGCTTAAATAAACAATATGTTCAAAATAATGAAATAGGCAAACAAAACTGATAGGTAACATTAGGGTGCCTATTGAGCGCACCCCTGATTTCCTGTCTGCTAGATTTCACTTGCACTAGTTTGAGGTGCTTGTGCCTTTTGCAGCAATTATCTAACAAATAACATCATGTGGTATGTTTAATTGAGTTAAATGCCCATTCAAAAAGTGTGCGCTCCTGCATTAATGAGTCAGTTTTTTGCGTTTTATTAATATGATACTTAGACACAATTAGCACGTATCTCCATGGACACAGCTTGCTAACTTAGCTTGGAAGCATTAGCTAAGAACTCAGCTGTCCAAGCTCTTCTTCAAATAAGGTCACTTCAAAAAACAAAAAAATACATATAGTGACACCGGTAAAGCCAAAGTATGCAAAGCCACAAATCACTTGGCCGTGTCCATCTTTTATATACAGTCTATGCTTTGAATACATTTTTCTAGATAAGTACATTTAATCCATTTACCCTTGGTATTGATAAGCGTTCTCTATATTTTAGTCCTGTTGGATCTATGATCAGCTCTTGTGCCTTGTAGAATTGCAGCTGATCTCAAATGATAACATGGATTGCCTCCATTTTTTAAAATAATGTTTTACCAGATAAGACTATTTTGTTGACTTTTCACCTTGATGAGGGGATTCTTTTTAATTCCGTGTGGGCGGCATTTTTACTTGACCAATCACTTTACTTATCGAGATATACCCAGATTCAGATATCATGTTAATGCCACATGGGCACCTTGAAAAATAATGCACTGCACTCAGCTGAAACAGTAAATATGTGTTTATAACATTAGCAATAAACTCTTCCAAACACTGGGGGGAGGATAGAAAGAGTTTGCATGTGTGCCTATCAATGCGAGCTGATCCCACAGGCAAAATAACATTCTGAATTGCAGTCTTGAGTGAAGTCCCCAGCAGCTACATTATCTAATATGTATTTAGCACAGTTGAGTGGTGGCTGCTTTTCTGGGCCATGACTTCACTGGAGCAATGTACAGCATGTGTGTATTTAAAAGCATGTGTGTGCACTTTGATGTAGTGTTGTACAGTCTATTGTGCCTCCGTATACCATGAGAGTACCAGAGAGGGAGAGATTGTGAGAAAAAGAAAAAAAAAGGGATAGAGAATCCACAATATCCAGTTTCCTGAGTCCCTTGGCCTGTAACCATAGCAACCCCATTCAGTAAGAACCCTTGCCCCAGCAATCTTCAATAAGATGCCACAAACACAGTCCCACAGTTAGGGTGTGACAGATAAAGACAGAGTTGAGGTGAGCGAACAGTTGTGGTGAAGTGGAGTCTGTGGGATTACTGTGAGGAGGCTGCGGCACTGCTGTGACATCAAAGCTACCGTACGCTTGCTTCAATAGAGATTAGCTATGAGAGGCTAATCCATGCATTTGACATGCAAGCAACTGTGGTGATAGTTTGGATTTTTTTTTTTTCATACACTAGATTAGGGAAAGACTGTGCGAGTGCAGACAAAGAGATGCTGCATGTCTGTGAGCAGTCACACACACAAACAAAGAAAAAACCCAACCTGACACACTGATTACATGCTTACATGTGCATGTGATATCTTTATGATAATGTTTTTGGGGTTTTTTTTTTTTGCAATACACACAGACAAATCTTTGGAGAATCCTTATTTATGCACATACTATATTTTCTATACCCCAGATACCCATTCTCATTCTCGGTGGGTTATGGAGTCCGCCAGGGCTTCTTGTTATCACCACTGCTGTTTTTAATTTTTCTTTTGCAGATGATGTGGTTCTTTTGGCTCCTTCAGGGGGTGACCTCGAGCTTGCACTGAGGCGGTTTGCAGCCTAGTGTGAGGCAGCTGGGATGAGAAAAAGCACCACCAAGTCTCAGGCTGTAGTTCTCAGCACGAAAAGGGGGGGGAACGCCCACTCCGGCTCAGGGAGGAGATGCTGCCCCAGGTGGAGGACTTTAAGTATTTCAGGGTCTTGTTCACGAGAGAGAGAGAGAGAGAGAGAGAGAGAGAGAGAGAGAGAGAGAGAGTGGAGCAACAGATGGACGAATGGATTGGTGTAACCTCTGCAATAATACAGATGCCACAGTGGTTGCTGTGGTGAAGAGAGAGCTGAATGTGAAAGTGAAGCTGTCTATAATTACCGTCTGCTCTATATTCCTATGATCACCTATGACCACGAGCTCAGGGTAGTGGCTGTTGCTTCTTCCAAAGGATATCTGGGCTTCCCCTTAGAGACAGAGTGAGGAGCTCAGTCATTCAGGAGCGGCTCACAGCAATGCCACCACTCCTCCACATCGAAAAAAGAGCCAGTTGAGTTGCTTTGGGCACCTGACTAGGATGCCTCCTAGGCAAAGTGTCCAACTGTGAGTAAGCCCCAGAGCAGACCCAGGGCACGGTGGGTCTCGGCTGGCTTGGGAATGCCTCAGTGCCGCAAAAGAATAGCTGGAGGGCTGGCTGGTGGGAGGGAGGTCTGGGCATCTCTGCTTAGGCTACTGCCCTTGCAACCAGGATCCAGATAAGCGGCAGAAAATAGATGGATAGACTTATTTGTGTGTTTTCTGCATTGTCCTCAGTATTTTCAGTTGCAAGTGTAAATTTGATTTACTAGCTGAAGTATTCTTTCTTTGTCATGTTCTTATCTAAAGGTTTTTTCCTTGGTTTTCCTCAAGTGGTTAGTTTCATTTATTATAAATTAAAAGCAACAACAACAATTTTAAATAAAAACCTTACTTCTTGAATTGGCAAAGCTGCGGTCCAATGCTGACAGACACATAGCTGCCCGCGTTAAGGTAGCTGCCCTCAATGGTGACCCGAGTGCCGCCTGAAATGGGCCCCTGAGATGGCTGGATGCGGGTGAAGAAGGGAGTCTGGACAAGAGAAGGGAAAAATATCAAAAATTCATTCGAATAACATGTTTTTACTTATTAACTTAATTTTTAGTTTCTCAATCATATCAGCTTGCTTTGATCTGTAATTTCAATGCAGCCTTTGTGTTAATAAACTAGACAGAAAACACTGGTGGTGCACAGCGGAATTAGTACAAAAACCCTTTCAGTAATGAATCATTTCAGTTGTGGTAAAACACAAAAACCCAATGTCCTTTACGAACATGCCACATTCAACCATAAGCACTAAAACCTACGACAGAGGTGCTAACTTTTTGGTATTAGATCAACATATTGTGAGCCTCCTGTTGTAATATAAATCTTTGCTCAGTTGCTGGAGCTGTTTCAGCGGTGGGAGTGTCTCTTGACTCATCAAGGTCCACACAGAACAACTAATATACAAACCCTATTACCAAAAAAGCTAGGACACTGTGTGAAATGTGAATAAAAACTGAACACAGCAGTCTGCAAAATCTTTTCAACCTGTGTTCAACTGAATACAGCAAAAGACAAGATATTTAAGGTTCAAACTGATGCTCCAAACTATGAATTTGATGCCTGCAACATGTTCAAAAAATTTGGGACAGGGGAAAGATATGAACGGGAAAATTGTGGAATGCTTAAAAAAAATCCAGAACATTCCATAGGTTAGCAGCACCGTGATTGGGTATAAAAGGAGCACTCCTATAAGGAGTGATGGTGTGAGGGTCTTCATGTTGTCAAATACTATGAGGTCAAACAGTCCAACAGTTTATGAATGACATTTCTCAATGTGGAATTGTAAGGAATTCAGATATTTAACCAACCACGGTCCATAAAACATCAAAAGATTCAGAGAATCCAGAGAAATGTCTACTGACACTGAAAGCCTGTGAACTTTGACGCATTAAAAACCAGCATCATTCTGTGATGAGGCTCAAGAACACTGCAAAATCATTCTCAGCTTACACAGTGTGTTATCTACAAATGCAAGTTAAGACTCTACCACGCAAAATCAATGTCATATATTCATAACATCCAGAAACGGTGCCGACTTCTCTAGGCCTCTTCTGAGATTGTCTGACACAAAGTGTAAAAGTGTTCTGTGGTCTGATGAGGCTGCATTTCAAATTGAGTTTGGAAAAAAAATGACTGTCAGGGCCTCTGGGCTAAAGAGGGAAAGGACCATCCAGATTGTTATCAGCGTAAAGTCCAAAAATCTGTGTGGGTAGCACCATTAATGCTAAGAGGTAAACAGAGTTTTAGAGTACCACTTGTGTCCCTTCTTCAGGAGCACCCCTGCCTATTTCAGCAAGATGATGCCAAGCCTCATTCTGTGTGAGTTACAACAGCATGATGTCGCAGTCAGAGACTGCAGGCACTAGATTGGCCTGCCTGCAGTCCAGACCTGTCTACTATAAAAAATGTATTGTGTATCATGGCTGTTGAGCAACTTACATCAAGTGGAAATGGGAGAGAATTCCATGTTGAATGAACAATTAGTATCTTCAGTTCCCTGATGCTGACTGAATCTTGCTGCTACAATGATAAACATGCTCCTGTACCAACTTTTTCAGAACATGTTGCAGGAATCAAATTCACAGTGTGTGCATATTTACATTATATTTTTATTTTACACAAAAAATTGGAGCTTTTAACAAAATACAAAATACTCTTTGAAGAGTCTCCTTGCCAGGCTCCTTACCACAAAGGTGAATGGCCGTGGTGACAGGGCTCTATAGTCGTTGACGCAGTCTCTCACACAAACCTCCACCTGAGCCTCCTGGACCCTGTACCCGGTGGCATCATTCAGCAGACACACTATTCTGTGAGTGGAGAGAGAGTTTAAACCTAGCTTCAAACAGATGCCTCTCTATTCAACAAAATTTCACATATTCATATTACAGCCTTGCAAACAAAATGACTAAATGTAGAAGAGAGAGTACATAAATCACAGCTTCAAAATAATTGCAGGTTGATGCATTTTTCACCGGCACCGTGCGCTTTAGACACAGTAAGGAGGAGTGGTCAGTCACATGACCACAGCAGGCTTTGTATAGACTTCTCACTGCACCAAAATGCTTCACACAATAGATCTCAATCTGCAGTTGAGGAGTGGTGAAAGAAAAAAAAAAAAGTATCTGACTAGGGAGTGGTGCAGCGGTGTCAGGAATAATGTGCAGAATAACTGATGTGTGTGTAATATTTGAATAGAGATGCCCTCTATCTCAACATGCATCATTTCCCAACTAACTGCACTTCAGAGAGATTGTTTGATCTGCGTGAACTCAATTCCTCAGCCGTGTAGGACCCTGCAGAGGAGTAAATGTCAGTATGGAGGGATGAGAAAAATAAAGGAAAGAGCATATGTAGAGAGTAATGGAGAGGAACCACAGATGGAATTTACAGACACACACACACACACACACACACACACAAAATGCCTGATGTCACTATCTTTTCAGCTGCTGAATGCGGATGCACCTATATACGAATGTGTTCTGGCTGACATTTCTTCTCTCCTTTGACTGACCGGGATCTGAGAGGTACACGTTGCTGCTTCCTTCATGCGTGTGTCCTCAGAATCAAGTGTTAATCTGTGAGAGAGACAGTTGTGTTGCCTGAGTGTTGCAAATGTACTGATCCGTCTTTGTGGGATTTGTAAACACAGATATAGTGTCGTGCAAAAGTCTTGAGCAACCCCTTATTTCCTTCTATGATGCTAGAAAAGGGGAAATAGGTGCAATGTTTTACTGAACATGTAAAAAAATGCATGGAAATACAGTACATGAGGCAAGAACAGCATTTGTACAACGATAACAAGCTTGAAAGTCCATATTTGGCATGATCACCTTTATTCTTTAACATAGCTTGACCTCTCTTAGGCAACCTTTCTACTATTTTCATGAAATAGTCTTCAGGAATAGTTCTCCAGGCTTTTTGAAGGACATTCCAAAGCTCTTCTTTTGATGTTGGGTGCCTTTTGTTCTGTTCCCTGTCAAGATGATCCCACACCGCTGCAATAATGTTGAGATTTGGGATTTGGGAAGACCAATCTATGACTGACGGCGTTCCATTGTTCACTTTTGCTGCTTTGGCAGTGTGTTTGAGATCACCGTCAAGTTGAAAATTGAAGCTGTTGCCAATCAGACTCTTTCCTGATGGTAATGCATGGTGGATCAGAATCTGACAGTGCTTTTCTACATTCATAATTCCATCTATTTTGACAAGACCCCAAATTCCACTGACTAAAATGCAGCCCCAAACCATGACAGAGCCTCCACCGTGTTTTACAGCTGGCTGCAGACACCCAATGTTATACCTCCCTTCTGACTCCGCCTCCATACTGGTTTTCATTCTGTTCTCTGCTAAGATGATCCACACTGCTTCAGTAATGCTAGGGTCCATTCATAACACCATCAGACCTGTTGCCACTGATTTCTGTACAGTTCTTATAATTTATAATTTGGCATATCACAGCTTTTATT